>QLPI01017327.1:0-14342 GCA_003314275.1 Chroogomphus rutilus | reverse complement strand
AATTATTTGACGGTTCTACTAACTCTGTCATTACTCAGACTACGACAATTCCGATCCGATTTACGACCGGCGAACTTCAGAATGTCACTTTCTACGTGACAACGTTGGATGGCAGTTGCTCCGCAGTACTTGGCTTCAACTGGCTCACCCGCTACAATCCATCGATTGACTGGGTATTGGGCAGTATAACCTTCAAGTCTACAAAACCGACCACCGTTCCAACACCTCAGGCCTCAACCGCTGCTTCACAGTCCAGCACCCCGCTTCCTAGCAATCCGTCGCCATCTCAGAAGTTGGAGGCTCCGCGGATAGCCCTAGTTAATGCAGAAGCATTTGTTCGTGCCTACAAACGCAGGCCTTTCAACTCAACCTCGCGGATCTCGACAAATACACTCGAGGCTCCACTATGGTTGATTCCTCCGACAACCTGGATAGCATTAAATAGCATGTTCCAGAATTCTATCATGACTTTGCTGATGTCTTTAGCAAACAGCACGGTAATACTCTAGCACCTCATAGACCCTACGATCTCAAAATCAACCTTGAGGACGGCACCTCGCCCCCTCTTGGTCCCATCTATTCCCTCTCAGTATCCGAACTCAAATCACTATGAGATTTCATCGACGAACACCTCAACATGGGTTTCATTTGACCCTCAGGATCGTCACATGGCACACCAGTACTATTCGTACACAAGAAGGACGGCTCCCTGCGGCTCTGCGTAGACTTTCGTAGTCTAAACAGAATCATGAAGAAGGACCGTTATCCACTTCCCCTTATTTCCGACCTCTTAGACGCCCCGAAGAAAGCTCTAACTACTCAGCTATTAGGCCGACGCAGCCAACTGAGGTTTCGGCCCAAAGAGAAACATACCTGTGGGAGAGAGGGTTAAGGAGAATAGGCCGAGGCAATGGGCAAGCTGGTAGCCAGGGGAACTTGAGGCCCCTTAGATCTGACGACTAACTGACACTCCCACTATATGCTGAGCCAATGAACTGATATTCCCAACCAGACTCCCGGGATCAGGCCTATAGGTGTTTGGGAGATCGTACCACCAGACCTAAGAGAAGGGTAGAGTATGATGAAGAAGCAAGGCATGGGCACAGGGTATATAGAGCACGAGACTCACTAGCAAGAGGCTTAGGTTTTCCTCTTAGGAATCCCCCCATTACTAGGTGAGGTTCCCTGACCTTGTGTACATAGAAGGGTAGCTAATCTTAGGAATCCCCCCATTTCTAGGCCCTGTGTGACAGTCCTTAGGTGCCACTGGAGTTGCCCTTACAGATAGAGGGGATGGGATAAAGGGAGTGAACCAAATGATGAGCCGAATATACCGAGCCGAGACTACGTACTAGTGAAGAATGACTTGTCACTGGTGTGTGAGATTAAACGGTAAGGGTTGTTCAGTCGGTACTACCGAGTGAACCGAGGCTCGGTGTCATGTAATTGACAGAACCCTTATATAGTGGAATGGACCACAGATGCTCCATGACAAGTACTCCAAGTTCTTATGATCGGTGATGACATTGACAGGGTCGCCGGAACCTTCTAAGTAATGACGCCAGTTTTGAAAAGCTTCGAAAATCACGAGCAGTTCTTTGTCATGAACATCGTAATTGAGTTCTGGAGAGGTGAAAGTTAGGGAATGAAATGCAACAGGATGAAGCTCGCCGTCTGGGGAGTGTTGGGAGAGTATAGCTGCTAAAGCGTAATCTGATGCATCTGTCTCCACAATCAAGGGCAAATCAGGAGTCCAATGAGTTAAAATGGGGGCAGACGTGAATGCCAGTTTCAGCTTATTAAACACATCTCTACACTCCTCACTCCAGTTCCAAGCCAGACCTTTGCGAGTGAGTCGAGTAAGAGGAGTCGTAATAGAGGAATAGGTGAAAATGAATCTCTGATAGAAGTTCGCAAATCCGAGGAATGATTGGACGTCTTTGACTTTACGCGGCTCGGGCCATTGAGTGATGCATTTGACTTTGTCCTCCACCATCGTAAGACCTTCTGGTGATAGGACATATCCGAGGTATTCGACGGATGTTTGGTGGAAGGAACATTTGTCTTCTTGAGCATACAAGTTGTGTTTGCGTAATCGTCGTAGAACTTCGCGAACATATTCAATATGCAAGAATTCGTCGTTGGAATAGATGAGGATGTCGTCCAAATAGACTATGGTGCAGTTGTCTAAAAGGTCGCCAAAAATGTCGTTCATGAAGCGCTGAAATGCAGCAGGGGTGTTAGAAAGTCCGAAAGGCATGACAAACCACTCAAAGGATCCATAATGTGTCCTAAAGGCTGTCTTCCATTCATCCCCTTCTGCAATTCGAACGAGGTGATAGGCATGTCTGAGGTCGATTTTGGTGTATATAGTACTCAGCTCAGGGAAATGGATGGGTCATCCCCTGATATCACCCCCTCTTCTAGAGTGCTGCATCCTCGAAGCATGGGACATCAGAGACTTGAAGGCTACTGCCTGAATATATTGGAGTGCTCCTGGGTGCGACTGATAGAACTCTCGGACTTTGGCTGGTGCTGCCATGTCTTCTTCTGCCACCTATATGTTCTCCTCGTAACCATACCCTTCCCATTGCACTAGGAAGTATAGCCATCCCTATGTCAGGCAGCTATCTAGAACCTTTCCCACCTCATAGTGCTCCTCTCCCTCCACTAGTTCCGGTAGGGGGGGCATTCTACAGTGACTCACAAAACCGGTCCAATGTTTGGCACTTTTCACTTTCTCTGAATTCTATAAACCAAATAAAAATCTATAAAATCTGAGAATATTCTCACAGATACCTCTGCATCTCAGCTTTCGATTGGTCTCCTCATGTTTATGTAATAATTTTTATTGGTTGAGATATTGCATTTTATTGACAGTGACTCATTAGACCAGTTTTGTTGCTCTTATCTAGATGATGAAAAACTCATTATAATTAATATTTGGTATATCCCCCCTTTGCCTTTAACACAGATAAAACCCTCCTAGGCATACTCTCAATCAATCCCTGACACACTAAAGGCTCTATCTTGTCCCAAACTTCCTGTATCCTCTCCCAAAGCTCTATTATCCCTCCTAGTGGCTGATTGTACTCTCCAAGCTTCCTCTTCAGATGACTCCACAGATGCTCAATTGGATTAAGATCTGGAGACTGTTCTGGCCATGAAAGAAGCTCAAAATGGTTGTTTGCAAACCATTCCTTGGCCTTTTTGCAGGTATGCTTTGGATCATTATCCTGTTGAAAAATAATATCAGCAGAAGTTTTACCATAGTGCTCCAGACTGGACTAAAGATCCTCCTCTAAAATCTGGACATAGAGATCCCCATCCATCCTTCCATCAATCTTAACAGCATATCCTGGCCCATCCCATGTCACACAGCCCCAAACCATCACAGAACCTCCACCAAATTTTAATGTTCCCTCAACCAGCCTATTACTCAGCCCCTCTCCTACCTTTTTCCAAGCCCATTTCTTGCCATCTGACCCTAGCCTATTGACCTTTGTCTCATCTGACCACACAACCCTCTTCCAGTCCTCTACAGTCCAATGCTAGTGAGCAACAGCAAAATCTAACCTCTCCTTCTTGTGTCTCTGGGAGAGTATAGGCCGTTTCTTCTTCACCACAGCCTTTAATCCAGCTTCTTTCAGCTTCCTGCACACAGTTTGAGTGGAGAGAGGTGCATTGATGATATCCTGAAGGGTCCTAGTAACTTGTACTGCATTTTGAGCTTTTTGAGAGCTGATAAGGTAGACAGCATGTTGAATATTAGCAGGAGAAAGCTTGGATGGGTGTCCTCCAATAGCTTTTGGGAGGTCAGGGTGGTGCTTAGAGCAAAGTCTGTAGATAGTGGCATGGCCTACACCAGTAGAGGGTTGAATATAGGAGGTGGAATGGCCAGCATCAAGCTGAGAAAGGATATAGTCAACTTGAACAGGAGAGAGGGATTTTATGGTTTGTTGAATAAGAGTATTATGGTCTATTTGTTCAATGTTGAACTATTTGTGATCACATGACCCAATTATAACTCTGACACAAGTCATGTGACCATACAAATCTAACTATACCTCTGATTGTAATCACACATTTGAAGGCAACAAAACTGGTCCAATGAGTCACTGTCAAAAAATTACAATATCTCAACCAATAAAATTATTATATAAATGTGAGGAAACCAATTGAAAGCTGAGATGCAGGGGTATCTGTGAGAATATTCTCAGATTTTATAGATTTTTATTTGGTTCATAAAATTTAGAGAAAGTAAAAAGTGCCAAACATTGGACCAGTTTTGTGAGTTACTGTAGATCACCTACCTGGGATTGGGTCCTTGGGAGCAGGGAACACTGGGTGGAGGTGGGACAGGGATTGTGGAAGTTGGAGTCTGTATAAGTGTCTGCCTACTTTTTTTTGGATGAGGAATGGCCCGAGGTATCGGTGGCTTAGCTTCTGAAATGGTCGAGTTATCTGGATATCTGATGCATCTAGGAAGACTCGGTCTTCCACTTGATACTTGGGCGCTGGCATCTGTCGTTGGTTGTAGTACCGAGCCATATCATTCTTGGCTTTTGTCAAGGCTGACTTGACTTCCTCTAATGACTTCTCCATTTGGTCTCTGAACTCATTGACCATCTCAGTGAGCGACTTAGGTTCATGAGGCTCGAAGCCCATATGCAGGTATTGTCTGGTGTCTAGCATGAAGGGGGTCTGCTGGGGGGCCAAGTGTACATGGTTGTTGTATTGGAATTCAGCCATCGGCAGGAGGTCATCCTAATCATCTTGTCATTTGTTGACGAATATTTGGAGATACTGCTCCAGCTCTTGGTTGACGCATTTGGTCTGCCCATCTTCCTGTGGATGATAGGCAGTAGTGGCCATGAGCTTGATCCCTAGAAGCCGGTAAAGCTCTCGGGTGAACTCTGAGATGAACTGTGGCCCTTGGTCCAAGACCACCTGTCTTGGTAGTCCATGTAGCTTCCACACATGTGAGAGGTAGAGTCGTGCTGCTCCCAGCACCATGATTGTAGTATTTTTCAGAAGGAAATGGGCTCTCTTACTCACTGAGTCTACAATATTCATGACCACATTGTACCTATGTGCCTCGGGGAGCTTGACAATGAAGTCTACACTAATCGTATCCCACCAGCATTGTAGGATTGGGAGCAGTTCTAGTTCTCCTAAGGGGGGGTGCCTTCGGGTTTTGGTCCAAAGGCAGAGGTTGCAGGTCTTCACATATTGCCCTATGTATCATGATATCTGGGGCTACCAGTAGTTCCATGAGATCAGCTCCAGCATCTTCCATCATCTGGCATATCCCATGATTCGGGTGTCATAATGTTGGGACACTATACACCTCCAGAGCTCTGAGTCATTTGGGACATAAACCTTGCCTCGAAAGTGGAGCAGTCCCTCCCTCTTGGTCCACTTGGCTGACTATATTGATTTAGCGTGTCCCTTTCTTAGCTTGGCTGCTGCCTTGGCTACAGAGTCTTCTGGTCCCGAGTCACATAGTTCCCTCTGGATGTCTTGGAGGAGGTCCTGTTCCTCTCCTACTACCGTCACTCCCTCCAGTGCTCAAACCACAAACAGCTCGGGTCATAAGAGGGTTACATCTTTGTTGTCTCCCACTCCCAAGCCGTGGTCTGACCTCCTCAACAGCACATCTGCTTTGCCCATACTGCAGCCTGGCCTGTGGTGGAGCATGAAGTTGAACCGGGAGAGATACAGCAATCACCGGGCTTGCCTGCAATTCAGCTTTTTAGAAGTCTGGAAGTACTCCAGGTTTTTATGATCTATCCAGATCTTGAAACAATACTGGGTTCCTTAAAAAAGTGCCACCACACTTCTAAGGCTCAGATGATGGCTAGCATCTCCTTGTCGTGGATCTCATAATTTCTTTCCACTGGACTCAGACTCTTCAAGAAGAAGATGATTGGGTGCCATGTGCCATCATTGAGGGACTGCTGTGAGATGGTAGCCCTGGTGGCAAAGTCAGAAGTGTTGGCCTCTACTCGGTACACCTGAGAGTCATCTGGGAACCAGAATAGGTCCCAATGTGATGGCATCCTTGAGCCTCTGGAGGGCTTCCTCCTCCCTCTCTCCCACTTCCATGCTTCTCCTTTCTTGGTGAGATCAAAAAGGGGGCGGACGTGGAGTGAGAAATCTTTGATGAAGCATCAGTAAAAGTTAGCGTATCCCAGGAAGGATTGTACTTCTTTTCAACTCGTGGGGGTCAGCCACTCGGTCACCCCTCTGACCTTCACCGGATCCATCTCTACCTTCCCTTCCGAGATAATCAAGCCAAGGTACTCAATTTGCCGTTTCTCAAACTCACACTTCTCTTTCTGTAGATAGAGCTCATGTTCTCGAAGACGCTCCAGCACCCATCTCATGATTTCACGATGTTCGGCTCAGTCCTTCGAGTAGATGAGGATGTCGTCGATATAGACACACACCACCCCTTCTATGACAAGGTCTTGGAAGATATCATTCATCATGGTTTGGAAGGTGGCTGGGCTATTGGTGAGTCTAAAGAACATCACTAGTGGTTTGAATAGCCCTCAATTAGTCCAAACTTTCCACTCGTCTCCCTCTTTGATTCGAACATTGTTGTACCTTCATCGAACGTCCAGCTTGGTGAAGTACCATTGTAGAGTTGCTCTAGGTAATTAATACCTAAAAGCCTGCATGCACTGGTTCTTTTCTGTGGTGGGATATAGTGCAGTTATTCAGCACAGTTGGATTAAGGTCTGTGACATGGCAATGTATGAACATAAATGGAATGTGAGTGACGAGGATGTGATGTGACAGGGATGTGACCGTGATAATGTCACATATGACTAATACTTTGACTTGGGCTTGGACTTGTGTACAATAGTCTAGACATTTCTAGACTAGTCTTGACTTGGACTTGGAGACTGGACTTGGGGCTTTAACTTGTGAACTTTTTATTACAGAGGTGAGCCAGAGGCCTTTATACACAAAAACCAAGCAACGATGCAAGAGGTTGGTTATGTCAGTTGAATGACAAAGCACAAGAACAAAGTATACAAAAGAAGAGACTATGGAGAAACTCTGGAGAAATGGTACAGCATTGAGGCTGCGCGAATAGGAGCTAGGGGCTATGATAGGGGAAGACTTGTTGAGATTTACAGGAGCAGGACAGCCCAGACCTCTCTCTCTCACGGCACAGACACTTGAATGGCACATCTTGTATGGACTGCATTTGCCTTTCTCATTTTTCTTTTGTTTTATTATTAACAATGGAGTGGCACTAGTTCTGCGGAAGGTGGACCTTTCCTTTGTTCTACCTTCTTTTGTTTCACGCTTCTTTTGTTTCATTCCTCTTATAAGAATGGCTTTTCCATGCAATACTACTTCAGACCTTTGAGACGAAGTCTGAAGTAAGTATTCCTCTTTTGTGTCTGAGATTTTATTTAGACTTACTATATTGCCTAGTTAGCTCTGTGTTTAGGTAACTACTGCGCACATATATAGAGACCTTCGAGACGAAGTCTGAATTAGCTCTGTGTTTAGCTTTTACAGGTTATGGGCCCCGGCCTTAACTAAACAAACAACAGAAGCTTACCTGAAATTGACACTGAAATTCATAAATATGCCCGACTCTTTCAAGGTCCTCCGGTATGATGAATCTGAACGATTAGATGAGAATGGGTCCAACTGGAATTTCTGAAAGACACGTATGGTGCCTTACCTGAAGGGGGCAAAGCTATGGCCATATGTGTCTGGAACCAAATCCAAGCCTGATGGCAAGGATGCTGATTCACTAGTTGCATGGGAAGAGATGGATTCTCAAGCCCTCTCAATAATTCTTTTAAATATCGTCCCTAATGTACAGGCGGGACTAGACTGTGACTCATCAAAAATGGTCTGGGACAGTCTCTTGCAAAGATACACACAAGCTGATCCCATTGCTCAAAACCTTGCTGAAAACCGACTTTTCTCAAAGAAATTCCTAGAAGGAGGATCCGAATCCTTGCCTGCACATCTAGTAGAGCTGCAACGGTTGAGAGAACACTGTGGAGGACTAGGAGTATACATACCGGATTCCCGATTTGCTAGAATCATCACCTTATCGATGCCTTCTCCCTCCTGGGACCCAGTACTAGGATCTCTAGTTGGAACTTTAGATCCTTCGGCAGTTATGTCCCGATTACAAACTGAATGGAGCAGGAGACAGGGGTATGATCAAATCAATAAAGAATCCAATGTCGTATTCCAAGCTGGAGGGAGAACATCAGTAAAATGCGAAAATTGCGGAAAAAATGGGCATACTAAACTCAAGTGTTGGACAAAAGGGGGGGGGCAGGAAGGACAGTTCCCTGACTGGTTCAAAGCAAGAAAGGATCAGAAGATGTCTAACACAGTCAAATCAGTTACTGATACACCAATCGTATGGGTGTACAGCAATAGCAGAAGAACAGACACCTGGATCGTGGATTCTGCAGCTACGGTGCATGTCGGCCCCAACAGAGAAGACTTCACCACCTACCAGAAATACAATGCTGATCAAGTAATCAATGCATTCGGAAAAAATCAAGTGCAGGCTGTAGACGAAGGTGACATTGTGGCTGATGTCGAGTATGAAGGAAAGACAACAAGGATACAACTTACTCATGTCATGCACATACCAAGTGCTGATAGCAAGATCCTTTCCTTGAAGGTCCTGGATAAATGAGGTTTTGAAAGTCGCATTGTCAGTGGATCAGTGTGGATCATAAAAGGAGAGGAAACTTACACAGAGGCACAGCTTGGCGATGAGTTATATGAGGATTGCATGAAGATTGTGCTCCCTGAGAACACTGTCATGGCAGCAGTAAAAAGGGAGGGTTGCGCAACGGACCTATACACTTGGCATCGAAGGTTGGGCCACCTGGGTGACACCATACTCAAACAAATGGTACAGGGCAATGCCGTAAAGGAATGGATGTCACAAGTAATGAGTTGCATGGAATCTGTGAAGACTACATATATGGGAAGATGGATGAAAAACCATTTGAGAGCAGAAAAAAACGGGACACTCACCTATTTGGAACCATTCACACTGATCTGGTTGGCCCCATGACACCGGAGGCTAGGTGGACACATGCTCGGTTCTCCTTGATAATCAGTAATGATCACTCCAGTTTTGGATTTGCTTTCAATCTGAATGTCAAGTACACGTACCGAGACCCGATTATTTGGCATTGCCAACCGAGCAACAATCCTATATCCACGATCAAGCGTCCACGCCGCATGCATAACACTTGATATGCCGGTCTCGGCTCGGCACGTCCACCATCCACACTCCTTGCCTTCACCCTTCGGTCCGTCTCCCCTCAGGACCTCCTGTCCTTATATTATCCTCAGTCACGACTCCATTGTTTTATACTCGGCCACTCCCTATTGTCCTATCCTTGGCCACACCTCTATTATCTTATCCCTTATTGTTTTATCCCCGTTCTGCATCCCTTCATTCTAATTTTATCCGTTGTGGACAATAACCACATGCTCTGCATACCTTATTGTCCCACATTCCTTATTCCACATGTCACTTCTTAACCTATATAAGTAGGACATGCATGTACATATTTCCTCATTCTGGGTATCGACTAGGCTTAGGCCCTTCTACCTTCTTCTCCTCTGTGAAGTCCTTGACTCGGGCCAGCATCATCAGCATCCTCCCGAGTATCTGTCTGTTGCAAAACCAGTGGCACGCACGGCAAGTAGGGTGCAACGCACGAGTACGTTGAAGCCAACGCCACTACTCTTGGCCTGCAGGACTTGGCCATAGTCCACACGACCTTTCGACAGTACCCTTCAGCAGTACCAAAGACCGTCAGTAACCGAAGCTTAACAGTATACCCAGAATCAAACTACTTTCTGTGCATCTACGGTTTACGAATATGGTCTCACAAGACACCCTTTTAATGATCTTTCTATCTTGTTATTTGGAACCGGGTCTCCCGGTAGCCCTTCTAACTGTTTTGAATCAGGATCTGCTCATAGCTTCACCGGATCGTCTTACTCCTAGGAGGTTGTCCAACAAGACAGATCCACACCACAGCATTTCCAACCCAACACCAGTATAGATTCGGAAACCACCCAGTTCAGAAGAACTTCAGTTTTTCCGGCCAACCTGGAGGCAATGCCCACCCTCGGCACTCTGTCCGGCATGCTTGATCAATCAGCATCAGCTCACAGACCATTTTGAAAATTTGTTTTTGATTATGACCCTTCTTGATATAGTATTTCTTGCTAACAGCACAGATACGTCTACTAGATTTTCTGTCTGGACAACTTCAGTCCACCCATCCATCTGTCATGTCACTAGATCCGTCGGTCAGCAAAATTCGGGCACAACTCGCTCACCCGCTATAATCCGTTGATTAACAGGGTATTGGGCAGTATTATAATCCGTCAAGCTACTAACATTTTTAGGTGCATCCTGATGGCCTCGGTCCAGGTGGCATTTGCCACTGTTCCAAAAGCCTCACCTAGGATCCTGTTCCATCGCTGGAAGCTTCGCCAATAGCCCTAGTCAATGCAACTGCCTTGTGCATGCTTGTATACCAGAACGGCTGGCAAGTTTTTGGCTGGGACCTCTCGGTCAGCATTGTCATTCGGCACGTTCGGCCAAGGTCTTTTCCATCCGTCCCCATCTGTTTCCGTTCATTCACTCTGTATATGCGCATCATATGCCTTTACGATCCCTCTCCGTTCTTCTCGGCTAGAGGCCGACACCTTTAGTAGACGGTGGGATGTCTACCTAAAAGGGGGGGGTGGCGACCAGCTAGAAACCTTTTCAAACTGCGCAAACTCCCCTCCCGAAGACATCCTTCTCCCGAAACCCCCTCCATTCATCACTCTCTGTCCCGTCCTTCACTCCCTCTGTTCCTTCAGCCCCTCCCCAACATGATCCCGACACTCCACTCATGATTTTATGACTACTCTTACTCTCGAAATATCCCCTCATTCCACCATTAACCGTTATTCCCTCTACAAACATCCCAACACACTAAAATCCGACATTATAAAAGATCTCACACCCCTCTCAGCCTATCCGTCACCCTTCTCCCGTCAATAGCACGACCGAACCTGCCGAGTATCTTGGCACTCCCGACTTATTGTGTTTTTCCTTTATTTCATCTACTTTTCATCCTTTTACCTTCAAAAAAAAAAATTTACATATATATATATATATCTTCATTTTTTTCTTTAGTCTATTTCAACATATCCGTCTTCCCCATCCCTCCCCTGCTCTTCCTTCTGCTCCTCATCTCGCAACGTATTCCTCAACTCCTCCAGTAGAGGATTTCCCAAAAGGCCTGAGTCCCTCTCGAGAAGGAGCAACATGGCAGCCTCCATTCGGTGCAACCTTTTGTGGAGATCCTCAGACCTCCTCTCCATCTGTTTCAACCTATCTGCCCTGTCTGTTCCCCCCGTCTTCTTCGTCCATTTCTGTCCTGACCCCCCAGCCCGCGGTACCTGCTCGGTATTCTTCCCGCTCAGCCGCAGGGTACAGGCCCATTGTGGCCTCTTATTCGGAGGTTCCACCTCCGCATCAGCATCCTCCTCCTGATTTCAAACCACGGGATAGACTTCGAACCACGGGATAGACTTCGAACCACGGGATAGACTTCAAACCACGGGATAGACTTCGTCCCGAGTTGACTTGTTCTACGATGAAAAGAACATGTCAGTAAAAGGAAGGAATAATCGCAGCCTCACTCACCCATGCACCTTCCTGTCCACGCATACTTGGCCCCGCACTGGGCCCCGCCGACATGCTCCTACCCCTCTTCCGTCTAGCAAATTTCGGGACTCCCGAGATCCCGGGGTTTTCCACCCACCCGGCTGATCCGCTCCCTGGGTCGTCGGTCTCCAGACCGTCCTCTGCGTAATCAGCGGCCTCCCAATCGCCGGTATCAGTCTCCCCGTGGTGATTGCTTCGACGGACTCCTGTTCGACCACCCCTACTGAAGCATCCTCCTCACCTAACCCTTTCGTACCATCGGCGGCTTGGGGCATGTTAAGGCCTGTCTCGCCTGCTTCCTGACCACGCCGATGGGCGACCTGTCTCCCTTCGGGACCCCGCATGACATTATCGGCTTCGGCACTCATCTGCTTTGGAATTTGTTGTTTAGCAGGTTGGATTGATGCGGTTGCAAAAGATGAGAACCCAATGACTTCCCAAACAACCCGCGCCGTTACGTTTAGGTGTCCCGAAACTTTAAAGTTAATTTCCGGCTTCATGGGTTCAGCCACTAGAGGGGGGATACTGTCAAGTACACGTACCGAGACCCGATTATTCGGCATTGCCGACCGAGCAACAATCCTATATCCATGATCAAGTGTCCACACCGTATGCATAACACTTGATATGCCGGTCTCGGCTCGGCACGTCCACCATCCACACTCCTTGCCTTCACCCTTCGGTCCGTCTCCCCTCGGGACCTCCTGTCCTTATATTATCCTCAGTCACGACTCCATTGTTTTATACTCGGCCACTCCCTATTGTCCTATCCTTGGCCACGCCTCTATTATCTTATCCCTTATTGTTTTATCCCCGTTCTGCATCCCTTCATTCTAATTTTATCTGTTGTGGACAATAACCACATGCTCTGCATACCTTGTTGTCCCACATTCCTTATTCCACATGTCGCTTCTTAACCTATATAAGTAGGACATGCATGTACATATTTCCTCATTCTGGGTATCGACTAGGCTTAGGCCCTTCTACCTTCTTCTCCTCTGTGAAGTTCTCGACTCAGGCCGGCATCATCAGCATCCTCCCGAGTATCTGTCGTTGCAAAACCAGTGGCACGCACGGCAAGTAGGGTGCAATGCACGAGTACGTTGAAGCCAACGCCACTACTCTTGGCCTGCAGGACTTGGCCATAGTCTGCACGACCTTTCGACAGTACCCTTCGGCAGTACCAAAGACCGTCAGTAACCGAAGCTTGACACTGAAGCACAAGAATGAGGTGGCGAAAGTGATGATTGACTTAGATAAGTCCATTGAAACAAAGTTCCAGAAATGCATACACACCTTCAAAACTGACAATGGTGGAGAATTCATTAACGATGCTCTGACATCCCATTGCCAGAAAAGAGGAATCCGCTTGGTCACCTCCGTCCCTCCATACCTAAAATGAATGGGAGAGCTGAACAAAGAAACCGAGTAATTATCGAAGGTGCCAGGACTATGTTAAAGGACTCACAACTTGGAAACGATCTCTGGGGAGAAGCAATCTCCACTCAGGTTTATATCCGAAATAGATGTCCTACCAGTATCCTACCTGGCAATATTACACCATACGAGAAGGTCTTTGGGGAGGCACCATTCATAGGTCACCTAAGAGTATTTGGATCTAAATGCTTCATCAAAATACCAGATGCAACATGCACCAAACTAGAAGACAAAGCAAAGGAATGTCATCTGATAGGGTTTGAAGGAGATTCAATCTACACTGTGGTTGACAAGGATAAGAAAAAGCTACGGTCACGGAATGTCATTTTTTCTGAAGGGACTTACCATAGGTGCAACACAGGAGATAAAGCCGATCCTGGTGTGGTATTCCCAGAAACAAAGCAGAGGGATGTCGAGGAAGGAAAAAAATCCAAAAGGGAAGAAACAACTGAAGAAAATCCAATAGCTGATGATAGAACAAAGCGAAAAAGAACATCAGCAGAAGTCGGGGGGACAGAGGCATTAAGAAGATCGGAACGTATAAAGAATCAAGGTGGCACCGACCAGATATTAATAACCAAGGTTGCTACTGAAAACAGCTCAACAAACATCCAAATACCACGATCACACAAAGAAGCCTTGCATCTACCAGAGGGCAAGTCTTGGGGCGAAGCTATGGACTATGAACTATCAAAACTCAAAGAGATGAACGCTTGGACAGAAATCGATGAGAAGGACATACCTGATGATGCCCAAATCTTACCAGGGATGTGGGTCAACACTGTCAAAAACCTCGAAGAAGGAGGCCTAAGATTCTGTTCAAGATGGGTAGTCAGGGGAGATCAGCAAACAAACATCTCCTTAAGCGATACATTCGCACCTGTTTCATGAATAACCTCATTGCAAATCCTACTCGCACTTGCAACCCTCAAAGACATGTGCATGTTTACTGTCAGGCTCCGGGAATGCCGAGGAGTGGCCAAGTCCTGCAGGCTGGGAATAGTGTCATGGCTTCAACGTGCTCATGCGTTGCGCCCTACTTCCCATGCATGCCACCGATTTGGGACAGAGGGATACCTGGGAGAGTGCCGAGAGTGTCGGCCCAGGTAAAGGACTTGGGACAGGGAAAGGGAGGACAAGAAGGCATAAACCT
>QLPI01017326.1:0-11970 GCA_003314275.1 Chroogomphus rutilus | reverse complement strand
CTGTGGCATTTGGAGTGGAAATACAAATTATTATTATTATTTTGTAGGTGGGCTTATGGGTGCTTGAGGCTTATTGTGGCCTAAACTCTGTTAATGTTAGGAACACTGTCAACAATACTGGCAATAGTCACCCATTCATCAACGACTGGTCCCTCCTTTCCATATGCCATACAAACAAGGGCTCTCTAGTAGACATGAATCAATTGAGGCTAGCAGAGGCATCATTCTCATAATCTTTCAGCATGAGTTCTTGTCCTTTTATTTAATAATAGTTTATTTACAATGCATAGGGCTTTCTGTAAATGCTTGCCAGAAGGCCACATACATTACCCTAGATTCTGGACACCTTGGGGGCATAGACTATGTGACTCCTCATACTCATCTCTATCACCCCACACTCAGGTTTAACATATCTGTTAAGTCTGAGAATGAGGTATGTGTGAAGGGTACTGAGTAGGTCCAAGGTGTGAGTGGACATCCAAGGTGCCTCATTTTTTATGGGTGTGTTGGGCTCTGTCAGGGGAACCCCAAGAATAGGTCCCAACCAAAGCCGTACCCACTGAGGGCCATACCCACTGATCAAGATTCATTTGGTACACTCCCAACCATGCTGACTAGAGAATAGCATGGGTTGTGCCAACCCACATGGGTCACTGGGTCGGGTGTCCTTGGGTTTGAGTGTGGGTCATGCCAAGAGCACCTGTGACCCAGGCCCAACTCATGGCATCAAATATGTATACATGCATGTGCATGCATACGACACACACCCAGGGACTCGCTCCTGTCGTATGTGCATGTATATGACATGCACACCCTGACATGAATGTGACACCATGAATGTGCCATATGTGCCTGCGTGACACGAAGCCAACGTCACAAATGGGATGTATGCACCACCACAAACATGCCTCCACAAACGGGATGTATCCGCACATGTTGCCATGAACATGTCATATGTGCATGTACCACCACAAATGTGCCATACACACATGTGCTGCCACAAATGCATGTGGGTGCGGCATGCACCCGACACCTGTTGACCCATGGGAAAAAACCCATGGGTTGATGGGTTCAGGTTCCCCATGGGTTAGGTGTGGGTCACCCACATTTGACCCATGGGTGACCCGTGCCATTCCCTAATGCTGACCTAGATACAGTGACTTACAAAACTGAGTCAATGTTTGGTGTTTTTGGACTATTCATTGAATATCTTTGAATGTAAAACATATATGAAAAATTGTTGGTGCAACAAAGAAAGAATATGATCGGGGCTATGCAACAATTAAAAAATTATGTAATTCCAATCAGGGGTGATGAAGATATGGGCAATTCATATCAAGGGCCCATTGACTCAGTTTTGTGAGAGGGTATCAGAGAAATAGTAAGTTGCAATTCTAGTACTTGGTATTGCCCCCCTTAGTGTCAGGCTTTGGGAATGCCGAAGGGTGTCAAGTACACGTACCGAGGTCCCGATTATTCGCCAGTGCCGACCGAGCAACCATCCTACGTCCACGTACAAGTGACCATGCCGCATGCATAACACTTGGTGCGCTGGTCTCGGCTCGGTACATCCGCCATCCACACTCCTCGGTCCGTTTCACCTCGGGACTTCCTGTCCTTGTATTATCCTCGGTCACGACCCGATTGTTTTATACTCGGCCACTCCCTATTGTCCCATCTTGAGTCACGATTCTATTATCCTGTCTTTTATTGTTCTATCCCTGCTTTGCATTCCTTGTTCTAATTTTATTCATTGTGGACAATAACCACATGCTCTGCATACCTTGTTGTCCCACATTCCTTATTCCACATGTCGTTTCTTAACCTATATAAGTAGGACATGCATGTACATATTCCCTCATTCTGGGTATCAACTAGGCTTAGGCCCTTCTACCTTCTTCTCTTCTGTTGAGTCCTTGACTCAGGCCGGCATCATCAGCATCCCCCCGAGTATCTGTCTGTTGCAAATACAGTGGCACGCATGGCAAGTAGGGCGCAATGCACGAGTACGTTGAAGCCAATGCCACTACTCTTGGCCTGCAGGACTTGGCCATAGTCTGCCCGACCTTTTGCCAACACCCCTCGGCAGTACCAAAGTCCGTCAGTAACCGACGCTTGACAAAGGGTCAGGCATATAACGGCCAAGTCCTGCAGGCTGGGAGTAGTGGCTTTGGCTTCAACATACTCGTGCGTTGCGCCCTACTTGCCATGTGTGTCACCGATTTGGGACAGAGGGAATACTCGGGGGGTGCTGAAGGTGCCAGCCCAAGTAGAGGACTTTACAGAGGGAGGAGAAGGTAAGGGGCCTAAGCCTAGTCAATACCTAGAATGAGGAAGTATGTACATGCATGTCCTACTTATATGTTATGGCCTGTGCTGCCAATAAATCCACATTAAACCCCACAACCACCTGCACCGTTTCTGGGACCTTTCCGACTGCTCAAAGCCTGAATAACCGCTTTCTGATATTCCGATGCATCAACCCGAGGTTCCGTGCTTCCGAACCTCCGAAGATTCCAAAGCCAAGGTTCCGCTCTTTTGATAAACGATGCGCAGGATCGTCGCATACCTCACTCCTTTGTTCTTCATTTTATATTGCCCCTTGTACTCTCTTCCCCCCCTTGTCTTTACTTGGCAAAAGATAGTACAAGACTAGATACATGTATATAACTCACCAGTCGACTGGACTATTCGCCAGTACAAATATCGACTTAATTCTGTGTCGTAGTTTCTGATTAAGTTCCGGTAAACTTTCCGACTTTCTGAAATTAGAGACAGACGATCGAGGAGGGTGCAACACATAAGTTGAAGCCAAGTCCCTGTGACCTCAAACCACTCGTACCACCCTATACCGTGAACAGTTCCAAGACCCCGGCGCTTCCCGTCTTTCCATCCCCATTCTGATTCTGATCCCAAATCTGCGACCTTCAGTCCCTCCATCCCTGGAGTACAAACCCCCCTTCGGAAACCATTCGGAACCCTCTGGAAACCCTTCCAGAAGCCTCTAGCTAAGCGCCGACACGCAGATTTAACAGTATATTCGTACTCACACTCCTGATCGTCATTAAGCATGAAACCCTTCATGCGTACAAGCCCTACAGACACTCAACCAGGCATCTGCCTGCCGTGCATCTGTCCCCCGAGAACTGTCTGCCCCCAGACCAAGTTTCCAGATGCCTCAGACCCCAGCACACCCTCTGGAACCCTCATCCGACTCCAGATTCTCGGACGCAGATCAAAACCTGCATCCAAATATGACCAACCCATTCCTCATGAACCACCCCCCAGTGACCCAATGATCATTGCCCTCGGAGATGCAATCCAGTTCAGGACCATCCTCAGCAGTGCCGTCAACCTCATCGGCATCTCCCCCCTACGTACCACCACCCTTCGCACCTCCGCCCATGGCACCACCACTCGTTGCACCACCACCTGTCGTACCTCCGCCCGCTACACTACCCCCCATTGTCCAACCCCATGTCGCACCACCCGCCGCAGCACCGCCACCTCCTGCACACCCAGGAGGGGCCCCCAACTTAGGACCATATGTTGTGCCCGATCTCACGCAGGCCCTCGTTATGCTGGCAAGCAACTTAGCCAGCCCCAGAAGATCAGCCCCCCACACCGCCAAGGTCTGGGATCCAGATACTGTCAGGGGACGACCCTCTCCAAGTCCTAATGACAAGTCCGAGGTCCTATCTCGGACTCCACCTAAACTCCAAGGATGAGAGACCAGAGTCCGAAAGACCACCGATGTCAGAGGATGATCCCTTTGTTAAATCCACGTGTCGGCGCTTAGCTAGAGACTTCCGGGAGGATTTTCGGAGGGTTCCGAAAGGTTTCCAAAGGGGGAATTCATATTCCGAGGGTGGGGGTGGAGGATTGGAATCAGGATCGGAATCGGGGTGGATGGAAGTCAGGAACGCCGGGGGTCTTGGGACTGTTCATGGTATAGGGTGGTACAGGTGGTTTGAGGTCGCAGGGACTTGGCTTTAACTTAGGTGTTGTACCCTCCTCAATCATCTGTCCCTAATTTCGGAAGGTCGGAAAGTTTACCGGAACTTAATCGGAAACTACGACGCAGTATTAAGTCAATATTTGTACTGGCAAATAGTCCAGTCGACTGGTAGCTTATATACATGTATCTAGTTCTTATACTATCTTTTACCGAGTAAAGACAAAGGGGGGGGAAGAGAGTACAAGGGGCAATATAAAACAAAGAACAAGGAGTGAGGTACGCGATGATCCTGCGCGTCGTCTATCAAAGGAGCGGAACCTTGACTTCGGAGTCTTCGGAGGTTCGGGAGTGCGGAACCTCGGAATATGTATCGGACACTCGGAAATCAGTTATTCAGTCTTTGAGCGATCGGAAAGGTCCCAGAAACAGCGTGGGTGGTTATGGGGTTTAATGGGGGTTTGTTTGGCGGCATGGGCCATAACACCCCTCCAAGTCCTGATGACAAGTCCAAGGTCCTATCTCAGACTCCTCCAACTCTGAAGCCCTATCTCAGGACTCCTCCCAACTCCAAGGCCAGGAGACCCAGGTCCGAGGGACCACTGAGCAGGAGGTAGGAATGATCTTAGCATGATGACCAGAACCGGGAATAAGCGCCTGTGTTGATTTATAAGCTAGTGCACAGACCACTTACATAAAGGGTATAAAAGAGGTTCACCAGCAGCGGAGATCCTTAGACTTTCCTCTTCGGATTTCCCCTGCTTAGGTGAGAGCCCTACATGTACTTAGGTAGTAGCTATAATTGAACTTCGGATTTCCCCTGCTTAGATCTGAGAAGCCTGTGGGTAGGCTCTGGGTTCGAGTCCCATAGTCAGGCCTAGGAGGACGTCCAGGGCTGGGTGGTGTCCCACTGGTTCTAGCCTCCGGCAGTCGCGATATCAGTTCCGAAGGAGGGTTGCCCTTACAGATATCTTCGATGGATCCAATTCAAGGAAACTACAAGCCTTCTTAGTGCAGTGTAGTCTGAACTTCCATGACCACCCTGACGCTTTCGACACTGACAGCGCCAAGGTAACCTACGTACTGTCGTACCTGACTGGTACCGCCCTGGACTGGTTTGAACCAGCCCTCTCCGCCCCCTACAAGCCACACTGGCTCCATGACTATGAGGAGTTCATGAACAAACTCAAAACCAACTTTGGCCCCCACGACCCAGAAGGAGAGGCCGAAGCAGACCTCGAGAACCTCCACATGTGTGACAATCAGTGCATCACGAAATATGTAGTCGAATTCAATCGACTAGCCACCCACATCCACTGGGGTGACGCTGCACTTTGTTGCCAGTTCTACAATGGACTCTCTGGCAGGATCAAGGACGAGATCTCCAGAGTAGGAAAGCCCAACTCCCTGCTCCAACTCTGCCTCCTGTCCCAATCCATCGATGCCCGCTACTGGGAGCGACAATTGGAAATTGCCAGAGAGCCCCCCTCCACCCGGAACTTTGACCGCCCCTATGACAGAGGGAGGACCCCCATGACTACCTATTTGGCCCCTAACACAGGCAATAAGACGGCCAATTCAGGCCAATCGGCGACCCCGTCCAGTGGCAGCAGGACTACCATGGATCTTTCGTCCAAAATCGGAAAAATGGAAAACTTACACCGCAAGAACGGCAACGCCACTTCGAACAAAACCTCTGCCTCTTCTGTGGCAGGTTGGGCCACTCAGCCAAGGAATGCCCAAGATCCACCACCACAGTCACTAAAGGACGAGCAGCCTCCGTGACAGAAGAGGTTGAAGAAGAGTCTGAGATGTGAGATGCTTTGGAAACCGAGGAATAAGAAGCTAGGCTCCAAACTCTGGCACCAGTTGTTCACGTTGAACACCAACTGTGCTAAAGGAAGTAAAACAAAACAACGCATCCAACCTTTTCAGGAATATGACCCCCCGTGACCAATCGTTGAAAAAGATTTCGACCCATTTCTGTGGAAACACTCCAACCCTCCGACTCCGACCCTCCAAATCCGACCCTCCAAACCCCATCAGAATTATAGCTGCAAGGTGTAAGGGCAACCCTCCTTTGGAACTGATCTTGCAACTGCCGGAGGCTGGAACCAGCAGGACACCACCCAGCCCTGGACGTCCTCCTAGGCCTGACTATGGGACTCGAACCCAGAGCCTACCCACAGGCTTCTCAGATCTAAGCAGGGGAAATCCGAAGTTCAATTATAGCTACTACCTAAGTACATGTAGGGCTCTCACCTAAGCAGGGGAAATCCGAAGAGGAAAGTCTAAGGATCTCTGCTGCTGGTGAACCTCTTTTATACCCTTTATGTAAGTGGTCTGTGCACTAGCTTATAAATCAACACAGGCGCTTATTCCCAGCTCCGGTCATCATGCTAAGATCATTCCTACCTCCCGCTTGGTGGTCCCTCGGACCTGGGTCTCCTGGCCTCGGAGTTGGGGGGAGTCCGAGATAGGACCTCGGAGTTGGGAGGAGTCCGAGATAGGACCTCGGAGTTGGGAGGAGTCCGAGATAGGACCTCGGAGTTGGGAGGAGTCTGAGATAGGACCTTGGAGTTAGGAGGAGTCTGAGATAGGACCTCAGACTTGTCATAGGACTTGGAGGGGATCATCCTCTGACATCGGTGGTCTTTTGGACTCTGGTCTCTCATCCTCGGAGTTTAGGTGGAGTCCGAGATAGGACCTTGGACTTGTCATTAGGACTCGGAGAGGGTCGTCCCCTGACATCACCCCCTCTCTATGGTGCAGCGTCCTTGATGCATCGGAAAAAAATTTTGATCCCTCTGCGGAGCATCTGGCCAGAGCCTGAGTCATTGCTGAGGCCCACAGGTCCTCACACTCCTAGGGTGCCACTACCCCCTCTCTAGGATTCCACTACCCTTCTCTAGCATTTTACTACCCCCTCTCTAGGATGCAGCCATTCCGTATGGGAGAAATAGCAGCATAGGTGTACAGGAGATAGAGATAGGGCAGATCAAAAGGTGCAAGGGTGCGAGGAGGCAGGTGCATGGGAATCCGGAGAGCGGATCATCCAGGATTCGGAAGGCAGGATGTGCAGAATCCAAGGAGCGGAAATGATGCAGGCGCAAGCGCGGAAGTGCGGGTGCATGAGCGTGAGCGCGGAAATCGAACTGCGCAGCGAGCGCGGCTTCCTGGTACATTCCCAGAACTGGTGGCGATGGTAGGGGGCGGTCGCGGGAGGCGGACAGCACTCGGACGCGTAGGGACACGAGCGGACGAGCGACAAAGGCATGCACGGGGAAATGCGGGGTGGACGCGCGCAGTATCGGGAGCGGACGGCCGGGATACGGGTGTCGGACGCGCAGGGACGTGGCGCCGACAAGACCGTATGAGGGGCGACGACCATGACGGGTGCACGAGTGCGGATCGAGTGTCACGGATTCCTGAGATGCTTCCGGAGCTGGCAGCGGCAGTAGGGAGTAGTTGTTGGGTGCAAACTTGCATTCACCCCTGAGAGGACAATCTCAATATATTGTATTATCGTATCGATTTTGGTACCATTCAGTGCGCTTTTCGATTCTTTATTTTTCTCAATTTTGTTTGTATTATTATCCTCATTATTGAGGAAGCTATTCGTGTTCTACTATGTACGATACTTACGGGCGCTTGTCCACGCACGACGCGACTAGCGTGGCCAGCTCCCTGGATTTGGAACCGGCAGCACCTTCGATAGGGTCAAGGGCTGGCTGCAAGGTATATGCGGGTGAGACACGACCCGCGCAAAGCCTCCCTCCTCAGTTATTGACTATACTGAGGAGGTGAGTTGTATAATATTATGTACAAACCTCAGGGCTAATTTCTTCTTTATTTCTTTTGTAAGATAAATAAATTAGGTATATTTTCGAATATACACCTGAGTTATTGACTATACTGAGGAGATAAATAAATTAGCTGCCTAAAGAATTCTTCTATCCTACTGTATTTGCTCATAATCCCATCAGTAGTCGCGGGGGCGTCGCGTCGGTGTTGCAGACGACACCTGTGCGATCAGGCGTAAGCCGTGCTCTGGACACCAGGAACGAGTGTGGGGGTGCCGCTTTGAGGTCCCCTGCACGAGAACGAAGCTGGGGGCCAGCAGCGACAGCAGCAAGCGATCGTAAGTCATTGCTTTGGGGCCTTGGACGAACGCGCAGGTGGGGACATCAATTGACGTCATCGCGGTGTCACATCACACGTATCCAGGTGGTTTGCGAGGAAGGTAGGGGACATGTCACACAAGGGCAACACGACTGGGCGGTCAGACGAGATGGGCGAGTGGGTGAACCGGTAGCCTTGAGTATTCCCATCCCGGCCAGCACTGCATGCGGCTTATGATGCGCATGGACGATCCAGAGCGGTGATTGGGGCTTTTGGTAACATGCGCGCAGCTATTGCAGCTCGTCTGAGGGCTTCTCGGTCAGCGGCGACGGTAGGCGGATCGCGGGGTACATGATGTGCGTGTCTGGATGGTAGACGGCAGAGGCCCAGGGGTGCGATTTATAAGGGCACCGGAACTGTGCGAGCTGCGCCACAAAGAAAAGGGGGGGTGGTCCGTTGCAAGTGCAAGCGCAGGCAGGGCTGCACGGCTAGCGTAGCTTGCACAGCCGTTTCTGAGATCTGCAGCGGGGGACAGGAGCGAGATGTGCGGTGGGCGTTAGCGTGTACGTGATGACCGCGGGGAAGTGGCTGAACGGCTGGTCCTGGAGGATCGCATCGGCAAGGGTGATGTCCCAAACACCGGTAAGTGGATGCACGGGGGATGATCGTCGAGAGGGTCCACTATGCCAGGATGAGCAGTGTGGTGAGGGGGAACACAATCGCGCCCGTCTTGCCTGGCCGCCGCAGGCTCCAGAATCTGCAAAGATGCGGCCCATCGGCATGGCCCTGCGGAAGACGAGGCAGGAGATGTCGATGCTCGTTTTGCGGCCAGTCCGGCTATCGACAGGGGCGGCAGCGAGGGCACCCAGGACGGTACCGACGTGGAGGATGGAAACGACGAATGACGGGGACTCATCTCTGTCAAAATCTAAACAGAAATATAATTCAGACTTCATCTCGAGGTCTCATATATTTGCGCAGTAGCTACCTAAACAGAAATATAACTAGATAATCATGGTAAGTCTAAATGAAGTCTAATTATAATAAGGGTAAATACTCACTTCAGACTTCGTCTCGAGGTCTGAAGTAGTATTGCGAAAGAGGCTCGCTCTTATAGAAAATTCACACAATAGAACAGGTGGGACAAAAGAAGAAGCAAAACAAAAGAATGAGGATAAAGGATATTCCACCTTCCGAGCCACTCTAGACTTGTTAACAATAAAACAAAAGAATTAAAGGGGTGAAATAAAATGTCCCACACCGGTGTCTGTGCCGAGAGAAAGGAACCCGGAGATAGAGGTCTGGACTGACCTACTCCAGATAGAAATCTCAACAATCTCGTGCAGTGATGCTTGGCACGAGAGAGTGGTCAGACAGAAGTCCTGGGGCCTACATCGTGTAGCGTGCGGCGGTTCTTTGATCCTCGTCGTGTCACAGGGTCGGCAGAGAACACGGTCTTGGGAGTGGGCTGGAGAGCGTAAGGTCGCCGGGGGTAAGGCGCACGGCGTCATTGCACATGTCCACAGCGCGAACGGTGATGGCTGATCCATCGGGGATGAACAGAGGAGGTGGCGCCGATGGGACCATACGAGGGCGGCCGCACGGCTGATGCACTGATGGGCTGGCACCCAGACCGTTCTTCATCTCACCAGGTTTACTTGCGCCCGTCCGCTAGACTCATGCCCCATCTCCATTTCTCCTTCCTTTTCCGATTCTCCTCCTCAAGAATCTCCGTCAAGCTGGCATTGTCCTCTGATGCATAGTTGGCCTGAAAAGAGTCGAGAGAACGCGACGTATCATAACAAGGATGTTTGTGGGATCCGGTCGGTGTTCGTGGTGTATGTGCGGGCATGTTAATGGTGTCTACGCCGTATGGAGTGTGGCCAGGTGTAGAAGTACCACAACTCATGGGGAGACCCCTGTAGGTCTGGGATGGTTGCCTAGGCAGCAGCAACTTGCCCGAGGGTCGATTCATGAGTGGGAGAGATAACATGTACGCAATGGGCGGGCATGTCGACCTCGATCAGGATACAGCTGCACAGAAGTGCACGAGCGGGTGCGTGGATTGTCGCGTTGCAAGGTATGATACGGACCGAGCAAGTGGGTCATCGTAGTCGGTAGCGTCAGCAGATGCATTGCAGGGGATGCATCATCCCTGGGTAAGCGGTAGTACAAGAGCGCGTGGCGACAGCGCTCAACGGATGCAGCAGTCCAGGATAGGTGACAGGACATCCTTCATGTTCGAGAGGAGGCGGGTCCCATGGGCAACCTTCCGCGGTTTTGAGGCGGGCGTATGCCGATCTCCCTGGGCCAAGCTAACCGCAGAGCGTAGGACAGGTGGATCGCCTACTCATGCCAGGAGGGCATTGTGCCAGTAACCATCCAATTGCTCGGCATCATGGGAAGGACGTCATGAGTGGCGGCATGCCATGTGCAAGTTTGGGCACGGTCGATACATGGCTGTGCAGAGTCTTCGCAAGAGGTGGTCGAACGAGAGTGCACCCGGGAGTCCTAACGGTGTTCATCAAGTCATGCTCAAGGGACGTCCTTGCTTCGTGTGAGAGAGGAGACTGTGCGTCAGACATAGTTCACGATGAGTCTAGGCGGGGACCTCCCGGTGCATGTGAGAAGCTGCGCAGCTTACGCAACTCGTTGGGAGCCTCTGAGGTGGGTGCCCATGCCCTGGAGTATGCTGGGGGATCAGACAGGGTGGTAGCGGTGTTGCAACCACCTCTCGAGAGGGTGTCTCTGCAACCAGTCCGGTTGCTGGGGACTGTAGGTTGCAGGCAAGTGCATGAGGGCATAGGTCACCTGGGACAAGACGAGTAACATCATCGCCTGTGTCCACGATGCATGCGGTGATGGCAGGCCGTGGGCATGTCAGGTCGTAGCAGGCACCAAGATCGTTCGAGTTCTACCACGAGCAGGTGGGTGCGGATGTCCGCGCGGTAGAGGATATGCTCGCAGGGTATGGCCTGCGTCAGTGCAAGCGACACGGCCCCTGCTGCCTACGCGATGTCTGGAGGGCTTGTCCAGGCCTATTGAGCGGTCCTCCAGGGTATACCGCGCACTCGGTGCAGCATAGGGGGGATTTCTGGGACCTGCTTGGGGGTCTCCAGGGGGTGCTTCATGTCTCCTAAGACATGGAGCATTGTCACTCGGCATCCGCACAGGTTGCAAGTGCAGATCGGCGATGGTGGTGGGTGTCGTCAGCAGCGAGCGCGTGATGTGGCACCTCACAGGCCACGTCAGCAGTGTCGCCAGTTAGGGCTGCAAGTCCTGCAGCATAAGGAAGGAAATTCGGTATGATAGAGTCGTGCGGCAGTGGGGATTCGAGTGAGGGTGAAGCACGAAGGGAGCCGGTTTGGAGAATGCGGGTGTAAGGTGGGTCATACGGGTTGTAGAGTAGCATATGGGGGGATCGTTCGGCTTGTAGGTACGCTGGGTAGTCGGAATAGAAGAATACAGTTTTTTTGGAAAGTGTTGGGGGTTTATAGTGTCGCCTTGGCCTTCAGAGGGCGGTGCGCTCTACCGACTATGCGGGGGTTTACAGTGTCGTCCGAAGCGGTCCACTAAGGTTCCGTTTCCTCTATCATTCTTGTGCTAGCGCCGTTCCCTCTAGTAGGTACAAGTGTGCTGTCAGGAACAGGACAGATTCATCTGGAGTGTGAGGAGGGAGGGTGTCGGCCATCATAATCTCTCCACAAGGACATCACTCGCTGGGTCAAAGTGCACGGCAGGCCCCTCAGTCCTTATTGGGTGAGACTTTCCTGCTGTAAGGGCAACCCTCCTTCGGAACTGATCTTGCAACTGCCGGAGGCTGGAACCAGTGGGATACCACCCAGCCCTGGACGTCCTCCTAGGCCTGACTATGGGACTCGAACCCAGAGCCT
>QLPI01017283.1:0-13367 GCA_003314275.1 Chroogomphus rutilus | reverse complement strand
TCTTGGATTACATGATGAATAGTTACTGGCTGCGAACACAATGGAACTCATGGGCGTTATGGGATATTTATCGATGAAGCTGCGGGTTCTAAAGCTCAAGTCCATGTGATGGGCTGGTTGTATCGGCTTGAGTCATGTCCCCAAATTGCTGTCACCAAGTCCCAGAGTCCCTCTCACATTTGCAGTGTTTTGCTGGTGCTTAAGCTTAGCTCGTGTGGTCAGCTAGTTTAAGTCACACCGTCCGAGTCACTTTGCTGTACGTGTTTTGGACACAAGTCAATGACAAGCTGAGTTGTTTGAGTTGTATGATTAACACTACTTTTCATACGCTATTTCACCCCAAATCCAGCGAGTGTCACAGGACGTATATACTGGTGGCAATGTGCCAAGGATGGGTCAGACCGTGTGTGCATCAAAAAGATCTGGAATATCGAATCGTAGTTATTAAGGGTAATTACACTTAGACAAACTAAAGATGGGACGGGAAACGAACTTCACTGTTTATCACCTCAGCTTTACCTTTCAGTACTGAAACAAAACCAGTGAGCGTATTATCAAATAATATTATTATGCCTGTAACAATGAACATCATGGAAGGGCCTGCCTTGAGTGGATATACACAGTGGGTGGGGAACATGTCTCTTTTCCAACTACAAAGGGCGAACTGGAAGTTACATAATTGATCCGTGAGATCAGTAAAAACTTATGATCCTCTCTACGAATATTGAAGCCCAGTATACTTGGCATGACAGGGACATAAACATCGAACCCTTGCGTGAGAACGGTACGGCAAGCATTCAAAGCAAATATCAAACTTAAATGATAGTATTGTATCAAGAGCTTTATCGCGAAACATCAAGTAGTTTAATACCAATCAGAACACACTACGGGTTCGCTTATACTGACTGTAGCCTAAATCACATGACCACAAATCACTGGCTTTACTTTAGGAATATTTCAACTCAAATAGGATAGACCCTCCCACTTTATTGATTTTATTTCATATCTGTCCAGAACACAGACATTTGCGTTGTAGAAATAAGTTACACTTGATACAATACTGGAGTAAACTACCCATTGTTCTTGATTGTTCTCCCAATTAGTCACACTCTGTGCCTGAACTAGAGGCTATAAATAGTTTACATGCATTATCTGTGCTTCTTCTGCTCTTCTGTTGAACCTATAGTGTTGCAGGCTTACTCTGACAATAGAGTTGCCTTTACAATAATTTGTCCTTCATAGTGATTGGCACGGGTATTGGAAACCCGCGCGGGTAGCGGGTACGGGTAGCGTGGGTAAGGGTCAGGGTCAGGATTTCCAACCCGGCCCAAACCCATACCTGCAGGTGGGTTGAAGTGGGTTTTTAGTCAGCACTTTGTAAGCAAAATTATTATCTAAGCCCAGCTGCACCCCGGTCATGTGACTGTACTCAAAATCAATATATTTATGTATTTTAAAAAATCAGAATTTTATTTAAAATATTTTGTGGCTGATGTAATTGAAGTTTAGCACCAACCTTGCTTACATCAGCTTGACACGTACACATCCGCACATGAGATCAACGGCGACTCGACAACTGGCATTCTACTCCATATGGGCCACAGCCCCATGAATCCTAGAGATAGTAGGATGCAATGACCCAATCAGTCTGGTGATCTAGGGGAAGCACTTCAGAGACTCGGAGATGTCTCAATGGTCAAAAACTTGCAACATAACCGCAGGTAGAGGCTATGCAGACATATGGGAAGGTCTGCTTGGAGATGGGAAAATGTCTATAAAACGTATTATATGTAAAAAAAATTCAAGTGACAGGGGACGCGACTCGATAATCTTCTCAAACAGTGAGTCTTTCCTGAATTGACTGTAGACTGTTGAGTGAGCTTGCAGCAGTGACTTTGACAAGAATATATTACCTAGACATGGGTCTCTTGTCTCATTTTACTGAAGGACCTCGACCTAATATTTCTGCTCAGGTCCTTATTCATTTCCATCCCAATTTCACCCTGGATGCCCAAGTATCTTGTGAGCCATCCCGAAATGGACCCCTTCAAAAATTTGTGGGTGTTGCTTCGCATCTTCGAGATTCCTAACATCATTCCACATTCCAGTTGGTCAATGTCACAGATGGTCATTCGTACTTTCACACACACAATCCTCCAATTATCCATACATGCACACATATGACATGCACACGCCATATGCGCCGCACCACACATGTGTATGACAC
Organism: Chroogomphus rutilus; assembly: GCA_003314275.1. Lineage (NCBI taxonomy): Eukaryota > Fungi > Basidiomycota > Agaricomycetes > Boletales > Gomphidiaceae > Chroogomphus > Chroogomphus rutilus. Next base: position 11,140 of record QLPI01017283.1, on the reverse strand, counting down.
GCATGCCCCACACACGCACATGGACAAGAGGCATGTCCCACACATGCACACAGACCAACACGCACATCCTGCATGCATACATGTATGACACACACCTCCTGCACGTGCACACAGATAACACGCACATGCCGAACGTGCACATGGACAATATGCACATGCCGCGCCCACACACATGCAGCATGTGCATGTCATACATGTGTGCATATGGTGCATATGGCACGTACGATGTGTATGGCACATATGGCACATATAACGCATATGGCACATATGGCGTGTGTGGCATGTGCATGTTTGGCACATGTGTGTCATCTGTGTGCACATGTGGGACATGCATGTCATATGCACATGCAGGACGTGCATGTCGTACGTGTGTGTGGTAGGGCGCATATGGTGTGTGTGTGTCGTGACTCATTTGGCTGGTGACACAGAGTTTGTGAGTCATCCCTCATTGCTTCGACGAGGTTTCAGATGGTCTGATAAAGTTTCATATAATTAGTCAGATATTTTTCAGAAGACAGTATGCATACTGAGGTTCATTATCATTAGATTTCTATCGACATGCGAACCCCAAAAAACCTCCCATATCCCATCCCATTTGAGTGCAGCATACATGACCTTTATGATATACCAGGACCTGAAGATGGTTAGCCACCATCTCCCATTCCTTCAGATTGCTACTTTCGATCCAGAGGGGAGAGAATATTATAATTGTCCCAATGGTTGTGATAAGGGTTTTACTGGGGAGGCAAAAACTCTCAAAGGGGATAATGTTAGTGCTGTTGATGATGTGAGGATTAATAATGTTAGTAGGCGCATGGGCTGTAGGGTTGCTGGTAGCCCCATCCTACCTCCTGGGAAGCCCAGGTGCATTTGCCTCTGTGTGCATGTCGTCTATACCTAAGGCAGATGTGTACCTGGGTACACCTGAGGTAGGATGCTGTTTGCATTGGGGTTGCTGGTAGCCCCATCCTACCTCCTGGGAAGCCCAGGTGCATTTGCCTCTGTGTGCATGTCATCTATACCTAAGGCAGATGTGTACCTGGGTGCACCTGAGGTAGGATGCTGTTTGCATTGGGGTTGCTGGTAGCCCCATCCTGCCTCCTGGGAAGCCCAGGTGCCTTTGCCTCTGTGTGTATGTCATCTATATCTAAGGCAGATGTGTACCTGGGTGCACCTGAGGTAGGATGCTGTTTGCATTGGGGTTACTGGTAGTCCCATCCTGCTTTCAGCTTAGACGACTCGAGCCCTTATGTGTATTGGATCTTGGAGCACACTTGGTTTGGTGAAGGCTGCATTGGAGGATGAGGTCACCGATCCTGAGGAGGAGTGTACTATGGGTTGGGATTCTATTACAGGTAATATTTTATAAATTCTGAATTTTTATAATAAGAAAATATATTAAATTTCAGTATTGGGTCAATTTATACCCATCGTGGGTGGCAGGTAAGTGCAATACCCATTGTGGGTAATGGGTAAGAACAATACCCGTTGTGGGTCATAGGTAAAAGCAATACCCATTGAATCCATGGGTACCCATACCTGTACCCACGATAACCTGCTACCCGTTGCCAAGGGTAAGGGTATTCTCAGGTATGGGTACAGGTAGACACAAAATACCCAGGGGTTACCCATGCCAATCACTAGTCCTTCATCCTATTTCATAGCCAGTATTATTTTATTTGAAGTAATACATATTTCTTAATATTTACATATACTTTTCAACACCCCTGACATTAGTGTTACTTAAAAGCACCATAGTTATCATATAACCAATGAGTACCAGTCCCATATTCAAGTATTAACCAGTTCTGACATCACTCTGGATATTCTTTTTAGAGCAGATTCAAGTTTATTCCTGTCTAGGGAATGGCACAGGTCACCCATGGGTCAAATGTGGGTGACAATGGGGAATCCAAACCCATCAACCCATGGGTTTTTTCCCATGGGTGGATGGGTGCCAGGTGCATGCCACACCCACACATGCCAATACGAATGTGCTGTACATGCATGTGCCAATACAAATGCACTGTACATGCACATGCCAACATGAATGCACCATACATGCACATCCCGACATGAATGTACTGTACATGCACATGCCGACATGAATGGGCTGCACCCGCACATGCTGACATGAATGTGCCATACATGCATGTGACATATGACATAAATGCACTGTATGTGCATGTGACATATGACATAAACACACTGTATGCGCATGTGATGTACAACATGAATTCATATGGTGCATTGACAATTTTCGATTATTTTCGCTTTTTGTCACTAAAATTGTGGCATAAAAATTAGTCTTTAGGTAGCTAAATGTAGTATCCAATAGCCTCAAATTTACTATATTTTTCTTCTATTTTCCCTAATTTTTTTGAGGCTAAAGGCCCTTTATTTTGTTGATGCCCAACTACAGTGTCCATAAGAGTCCACAAACTCAGCTGAGTTTGCTAATCTTATCCAAAACCAGTAATTATTCAAACTCAGTGTGGAGTTTGAAATTGGTTACCAAGTGCATAGGCACAATGCTGTGCCCATTGCAACAGCACTGCTTCATGGCTATGCTAGCTACTTTAGCACAGGTATGGGGCTATGCAAGGCTTGACATGGCCAGTGTAAATAGACCAAAATAATGTACATATAAGGCATAAAAGCTATGTACATGGTCTGTGCATGATCAAGGCTGTGCAAGGAAATGACTCATAGTCAGGTACTGAAAGTTGATTGGCTAGGAACCTTCTAGAATGTTCTACAACCCTCCATGTCCATTAATAGATAGAAGTTCTTGCCCTAGTGTAAATACAATATAAAAGGAGGACATACGGCCTCCCAAAAACAGAAATATACATCAGCTCCTATCCTATCAGTCTGTGTGACTTGTGTCTTGTGTGACTCTTTTCTTAGTCATCTGTTGATTTTCCAGTGACAGGGATTAGTACAGTTGATTTTCCTGTATTAGTCTTAGTTAAGTAGTTGATTTTCCTGCTTGACACCAAGGGTGGATGACATCCTTGTGATTCTACAGGGTGAGATTGGCTATTGATTTTTCTAGTCAATTACATTCTGCTTTAAGGGTTTATCTGCTCAGTCAATTTTCCTGACCAGAAATACTCTACAGTTAAGTGTTGTTGCCTCACAAGCAATACATTTGTCCTGTCTTTACCTCAGAGTGAATTAACTTGAATCTCAAGTCAATCCACTTATTTCCTCAAGCCTCTGAGCGCATTCCCTTCTTTTAGGAATACTTGGACCACGATAGTGTCTGTGAGCCTAATACAGACTTTGCAGACTATTAGTCTTTGCTGCTAAGAAATGCATTACAATCCAGTCGTCTTAACTTTGTCAAGTTATTACAGAGGGTTGTAACCAAGGTATAAATATTATTATTTCTGGAGTTGTGCTGCAGCAAAGTTTAGTATTCTCTTAGACTTGTTAATTCCACAGTCATAGAGATTGGAAGTGTTATTAACTTAACACCACAGTCTTGACAGGTTCCAAAACAGCTCCTGTATCAACATTGGAACTATCTACCTCTACTCGGTAGGGTCAGCTGTTGTCAGCAAAACTGAGAACAGGCACTATTGTAAACCTCCTCTTAAGCCCTTCAAAGGCCACCTGCTCTGCATCCCCCCAGCCCCACTTCACATCCTTCTTTACGAGCTCAAACAATGGCCTGGCATGGTGCGAGAACCCTTTAATAAACCTTTGGTAGAAGTTAGCAAAGCCAAGGAAGACCTGAACCTCCTTTTGGGTAGATGGGGTTGGCCAGCCCATAACACCTGCCACCTTTACTGGGTCCATCTCCACCTTCCCATGGGATATGATAAGCCCCAGATACTTGATCCTTGTCTATTCTAATTCACACTTTTCTGGACAAAGGTAGAGCTTGTGTGCCCTCAGCCATCGACCTGAAGGTGCTCCTTGAGAGTATCGGTGAAGATGAGGATGTCATCCAGGTATACACACATGTGTCCTTCCATGACAAGATCCTGGAAGATGTTGTTCATCATGGTCTGGAACATCATCGAGCTATTGGTGAGGCTGAAGAACATGATGAGGGGCTCAAAAAGACCTCAGTTCATTTGGAAGGCTACTTTACACTCATCTCCTATGTTATTGAACCCCCACCGTATGTCTAACTTGGTGAAGTACTTGGCCCCTTGAAGCTGTGCAATGAGTTCTGAGATGATAGGAAGGGGGTAACAGTTCTTCACTGTCATTGCATTAAGCACTCAGTAGTCCTGGACTAGCTGCAAGGACCCATCCTTTTTCTTGATAAAGAATACCAGGCTTCCCATAGGAAACTTTGAGGGGCAGATGTGACCCATGCAGAGGTTCTCCTGTAGGAACTCATCTAGCTCCCACTGCTCACTCAGGGAGAGGGGTACACCTTGCATGCCAAGAGCTTTGTGCTGGGCTCCAGTTCTATTGCATGGTCCCACATTCTCAGCTTGAAAAGGGAGTCAAAGGATTCTTTCTTGAAGAGGTTGTTTAAGTCTTGGAGATAGGGTGGGATTGCCCCTTTTTCTTTTGGAGGAGTGCTCCTGAGGGCTCATTCAGCTAGTTGCTGGGCCATTGTAAGGGCAACTCTCTGACTTCTCCAGAAGTATCTCACAGAGAGTATTTAGGTAGAGGGGATCTGTAAGGGCAACCCTCCAGACTTCTTCAGAGCTATCTCACGGAGAGGGACTAGGCAGGGGGAATCCAAAGTTTAATTATAATTACTACCTAAATACATGTGATGCTCTCACCTAGGCAGGGGGAATCTAAAGAGGAAAGCCTAAGGATCCCGCTACTGGTGAACCTCTCTTATACCCTTTATGTAAGTGGTCTGTGCACTAGCTTACAAATCTATACATTGGAGTCTATAGAGCCAACCTCCTAGTACTAAGTCTGAAGCTCGGGCGCTTATTCCAGGTTCTAATTACCGTGCTAAACCCATTCCAGTTTCCCACCTGCCAATTCCTATTCCTGACCTTCGAAACATTATCCATGTATGGATTTATCTATCAGTCACACGGAAGGTCACGGAGGTCACAGATATCATGGACAGTGTGGAGATGGTGTGGATGGTAATGCGGATGATGATGCAGATGTTGGATACTGTGGAAGTTCAGCAGATAATGGAGCTTGTGGATGTCACCTGGGTGTGAAGGTTGAGGTATTCCTCTCCTGTCCTTGGACCCTTGTTTCCAATCTCAGAATCAGAGCGGAGTTTGAAATAGGGTTTCGGATTCGGATTTAGGATTCGGAAAGGGTCGTCCCCTGACATCACCCCCCATTCTAGAGTGCTGCATCCTCATGGCACGGAATGACAGGGATTCGAAGGCCATTATCCAGATTCTCCAGGGTGCTCCTGGGTGTTGCAGGTAGAACTCCTGTACTTTAGCTGGTGCATTCATGTCCTCTTCTTTCACCCATGTATTCTCTTCATAACCATACCCCTTCTATTTTACCAGAAAATAGAGCCCTCCTCGCATCAAACAACTGTCCAACACCTTTTCCACCTCATAATGCTCTTCCCCATCGATTAATTCCGGAGGTGGAGGTGGTTTTGACCTCTGCCCTGGAATTGGGTCTTCCAGGGGTGGAAGGAGTTTGACCACATTGAAGACTGGCTGGAGCCTGGACAGGGCCTGCAGGAGTCAGAGCTTGTAGGCATGTTTCCCTACCCTTCATTGAATGGTATAAGGCCCCAGGTGCCAGTAACTTAGCTTCTGTGAGGGCTGGCTTATCCAAATGTTCAATGCATCCAGGAATACCCAGTCCCCCACCCGGTATTCCGGTGCTGGAGTTCGGTGTTGGTTGTAATACCATGCCATGTCATCCTTTGCCTTTGCAAGTGCTGATTTGGCTTCTTCCAATGACTTTTCCATTTACTCCAGCTGTTGCAGTTCAAAACCCATCCAGGGGTGTTGCCCTGTGTCTAGCATAAAGGGGGTTTGTTGTGTGGCAGAGTGTGCATGGTTATTATACTGGAATTCTGCCATTGGCAGAAGCTCATCCCAGTCATCCTGCCTCTCATTAACGAATATCCGGAGATATTGCTCTAACTCCTGGTTGATGCGTTCTGTCTGACCATCCCCTTGCAAGTGGTAGGCTGTTGTTGCTGCAAGCTTGATTCCCAGGAGTCAGTAAAGTTCCCAAGTGAACTCCAAAACAAACTGAGGACCTCGGTCCAAAACCACCTGTTTAGGGAGTCGGTTATATTTTGCTGTTGCTCACCAGCATTGGACTGTAGAGGACTGGAAGAGAGTTGTGTGGTCAGATGAGACAAAGGTCAATAGGCTAGGGTCAGATGGCAAGAAATGGGCTTGGAAGAAGGCAGGAGAGGGGCTGAGTAATAGGCTGGTTGAGGAAATGTTAAAATTTAGTAGAGGTTCTGTAATGGTTTGGGGCTGTATGACATGGGATGGGCCAGGATATGCTGTCAAGATTTATGGAAGGATGGATGGGGATCTCTATGTCCATATTTTGGAGGAGGATCTTCAGTCCAGTCTGGAGCATTATGGTAAAACTTCTGCTGATATTATTTTTCAACAGGATAATGATCTAAAGCATACCTGCAAAAAGGCCAATGAATGGTTTGCAAACAAGCATTTTGAGGTTCTTTCATGTCCAGCACAGTCTCCAGATCTTAATCCAATTGAGCATCTGTAGAGTCATCTGAAGAGGAAGCTTAGAGAGTACAATCATCCACCAGGAGGGATGATAGAGCTTTAGGAGAGGATACAGGAAGTTTGGGACAAGATAGAGCCTTCAGTGTATCAGGGATTGATTGAGAGTATTCCTAGGAGGGTTTTAGCTTGTGTTGAAGGCAAAGAGGGGATATACCAAATATTAATTATAATGAGTTTTTGATCATCTAGACAAGAGCAACAAAACTGGTCCAATGAGTCACTGTCAAAAATTTGCAATATCTCAACCAATAAAAGTTACTATATAAACATGAGGAGACCAATCAAAATCTGAGATGCAGGGGTATCTGTGAGAATATTCTCAGATTTTATAGATTTTTATTTGGTTCATAAAATATGGAGGGAGTGAAAAGTGCCAAATATTGGACCAGTTTTGTGAGTGACTGTAGTTATTTTTCCTATTGTCCTTTCACACATATATAAGTAGTCTGTTAAGATTCCAGTCACTTCAGTGCTTCGCGATGAACACTGAAGTGAGTATCAAATCTTCTATAAAATCTTACCATTCTGACTTGCCCTTTGGAATAGTACTTTGTATTTAGGTAGAGAGTTCTAAATAATCAGAGTGCTTTGCAACGAACACTGAATACTTTGTATTTAGCCCTTTAACAGGTTATGGGCCCCACCCACAACTAGAAAAAGAACAACATTGACATACCTTGACGACAATATACAAAAATGACCGACAGATTCAAGATCCTCAAATATGACGAATCTAAGCATTTAGATAACAACGACTCCAACTGGACCTTTTGGAAAACAAGAATAATTGCTTACTTGAAAGGATCAAAGTTATGGCCATATGTGTCAGGAACCATACCTAAACCGGTGACCAATGATATTGACAAGATAGCCAAGTGGGAGGAAGTCGATGCACAAGCCCTCTCTGTTAGAACCAGGCATTATTTGAATCATTTATACATATTTCCTACACTAAACGTCCATTTCTCCCCCAACCATTCCCCAATCGAGGCATGACTCTATACCAGGATCCCATACACTATGACTCATGAATATTCTCATGAATTTAGGAGCAAATTTTCCATGACACTGTCCACCCAGCCCCATACCTAGCCTCAGGGGCTGGCTCACCTCATTTGGACTCATTGGGAAGGGGATATACTGGCATGTGGTTTCTTATTCAATTTATCTTCTATTATATTCTATTTCCATCTTCCCCCCTGTGAAATTTTCATCCATATCATTTCCACTGCATATATGCGGGTGTACCACGTATACGGCCGCATTGGGCTAGCTTCTGACTTCACTCCGTAAAGTTCACTTATAAATACATTTCTGATTCTATATAAAATACCGAACAATGTATAACCAATAAAGCAATTAAATCATATTTCTTGCCCCCATCACACTAGCCATTAGGCTATACTCAAATATCTTTCACTCGCGCTGAACCGAAGGTTAAGTGCCAAGCACACTTTCCTATTTAGGAGTAGAACAACACAAACTTGTCGCACAGCAAGGCCAGGCCACAGTTGTGTTTCCAATGCTACATATTAATATTATATATCATCACATATTATATTTGACTTGTGAGAGAACCACAAATCCTTAAACCGGCGCTTTGGTGCCCAGGCCAGTTTCCTGGATTGGCAGCTAAGTGGAGGGTAAACCCGGGACTCAGCTCCTAGTAGAATTGCCATAGAGAAATACTTTCCCTATAGATAAATATAGATAAATTCACAGTAAATCTATAGGGATATTCTCCTAATTGTCCACTCGACTCTCCAATATATTAGCATGCGAAAACCCTAGGAAACCCTATCTGCCATACCCAACTACACTCTCCACCATATTGATGAATATTGCCCCAAATGTACAGGCAGGTCTAGACTTCTCTTCAGCGAAAGCTGCCTGGGATGGACTACTTGGGAGATATTCACGAACCGACCCTATTCCCAGAATCTAGCCCAAACATGATTTCAAGGAAAAAGATATATAGAAGGTGGTGCAGAAACTGTACCCACTCATTTAGCTGAACTCCAAAAGTTGAGAGAGGTGTGTGGGGGACTTGGTGTAAACATACCCGATGAGTAATTTGCCGGTATCATTACACTTTCAATGCCAACACCTTCTTGGGATCCAGTGATAGGAACTCTAGGGGGAGTAATAGATCCAAGGATCGTGATCTGTCAGGCACCAAGAATGCTGATGATGCATGGGCCGAGCACTTTTGCAATAATGCCGACTTCACGATGCTGGTGGGAATTGGCCAAGTCCTGCAGACCGATCGGAGTGGCTTGGCTTCAACATACTATAGGGATTATAGCAACTTTGTACAGTAGTTCAGAGAAGTTGTTGGACAACCTAATTTATTATCTCCTCAGTGTAGTCAACCACTCAGAATATATTCAAAGAATATACCTAATTTATTATCTTACAGATGAAAAGAGAGAAAGTCAGTCGAAATATTATCTGTACTACAGTATTTTACTCACCTCCTCAGTGTAGTCAACCACTGAGGAGGGAAGCATACGCAGGTGATGTTTCACCTGCATGTATCCTACAACCGGCTCCTGACCCTATCGAAGGTTTGAGCCAGGCTGCCGGTCCCTATCCAGGGAGCCGGCCATGCGTGTCATGCGGTACGTGTGTAAGTGCGCGTGAGTACATAGAAAACAAAGAATAACTCCCTCAATGTTGAGGGTAAAAATACAAAATAATCACAAAAATTTTTAGAATGAAAAAGCGCACAGAATGGCACAGAAATCGATATATAAATACAATATATTGAGATTGGTCTCTCAGGGGTGAGATGCAAGTTTGCACCCTACACATACTCATGTGTTGGAGCATGGTATTTTGGTCGTGACAGTTATATGGCTTACCTGAGGCTGCACGTGTCTGGAGAGAAGATCTTGAGGAGAAATTGAAGGCTTTAGGATTTGCACCACTAGGGAGTGACACAGGAGTCTTCATTAGGTGGTCACAAGAAGGCATCACAGCTATTGACATGCATGTAGATGATGGTACTGGGATATGTTTGAGCAAGGGGGAGGAATTAAGCCTTAAAGCCAGTATTCAAAAATTCTACAAAATCAAAGAAAAAGATACTTCTAAACCATTCAAGGTACTTGGAATACTAGTAACAAGAGACACTCACTTGGGAACACTGAAATTATTGCAATCCAAGTATATCCACTCAATGCTCCAAAGGTTTAACATGACCAAGTGTAACCCCATAAATACCCCTGTAGACAAAGGATCACACCTTCATAACAATGAAAACATGCCATACGAGAACATCAAAGAGTACCAAGCACTTACTGGATCTCTAACCTATGCAGCTATATCAATATGCCCAGATATTGCCTATATTACACAATCGATTGCTAGGTACATATACCTCTATGGTATTGTATTGAAAGGATGCCTGTTGTATTCCTGGGCAAAATCCTTTGCTTCTTTGGCACTGCAAAACTTGATGACTACTTGTGATTGATTAGGAGAAGAGTCTGTGCACATGAGATCAGCAGAGAAAGGTCTGGACAATTATGCAGGGAAGAGTTTGCTGAATCATTCTGAGGTGAGCCATTCTCTCAGCTACTGGCACTATAAATGTCAGGAAAACTGAAGGGAACATATGTGATAGAACAGCGAGTATGGTGAGGATGGTGCCATCATAGGCAGCATCTACAGGAGTGGTAGTAGATGAAGCACTTGGCTCTGCAGAATGATAGGGCATGTCTCAAAAAATGTGCATGATACCCTCAGGAAGCTCCATTGAGCCTGTCTCAGTTGATGATTTCTCTATGAACTGTGTGATAGTAGTGTCTGATTTGCATGTATGGGTGTGCGCTGCTATATTACATACTGCAGCAGCATCTGGGTGCAGATAGTAATAATAAAGCCTTCCACAGCATGAAAAGTGAGTCCACAAAGGCTTTGCACACTTCATCCTTCAAAGGCTCAGAGAACAAGGGGATGAGTGGAATGATTGCATGTACATCCCCATTGACCATCCCAACAGTGTGAGTCCAAGGCATGCTCTAATAGTCCTTGAGATGGTAGCCACATGGTAAGTATTATGTGATTCAAGTGGAAATGATGATAGAGATGATTTTGGTGAGGTTGTGACACTCACCCTGTGTATATGTCCAGAGGCAGATGGCCCTTGCTTTCTATCAATCTCACTCTGCATATCCTGAAGTGGGAAATAAGTGCAAATATGGATTCATAGGTGAGTTCTACCTGTTTTGTTTTGTTTTGTAAGCAGAATTGATGCTCATGCATTATCTGTAAGAATCCCAAGACTTTCAGAGCCACAGGTTGGGCTCAAGTTGCAGGTGCTCTCAGCTTGACCTATACCCAAACCTAAGAATACCCCAAACCATAACCTGTGTGGGTTTGCATGACTGTCAAGCATCGGTTACTGACGGACTTCGGTACTGCCGAGGGGTGTTGGCGAAAAGGTTGGG
>QLPI01017269.1:0-13821 GCA_003314275.1 Chroogomphus rutilus | reverse complement strand
ATAATATTACAATATATTGAGATTGCTCTCTCAGGGGTGAGATGCAAGTTTGCACCCAACACTTAAGACTCCAAACACACGACTCGGACCAACTTATGTCAGCTCAGTGTTAAATCCGCATGTTGGCACTTAGCTAGAGGCTTCCAGAAGGGTTTCCAGAGGGTTCCAAATGATTTCCAAGGGGGTTTGTACTCCGGAGACAGAGGGACTAAAGGTCGTGGGTTCAGGATTGGAATTGGAATGGGGATGAAAGATGGGAAGCGTCAGGGGTCTTAGGACTGTTCACAGTATAGGGTGGTACAAGTGGTTTGAGGTTGCAGGGACTTGGCTTCAACTTATGTGTTGCACCCTCCTCGATCATCTGTCCCTAATTTCGGAAAGTCGGAAAGTTTACTGGAACTGAATCGGAAACTACGACGCAGAATTAAGTCAATATTCATACTGGCAAATAGTCCAGTCGACTGGTGACTTATATACATGTATCTAGTCTTGTACTATCTTTTGCCAAGTAAAGACAATGGGGAAAGAGAGTACAAGGGGCAATATAAAACAAAGAATAAGGGAGTGAGGTATGCGATGATCCTGCGTGTCGTTTATCAAAGGAGCGGAACCTTGACTTTGGAATCTTCAGAGGTTCGGAAACATGGAACCTCGGATTGATGCATCAGAATCCGGAAAGTGGTTAATCAGGCTTTGAGCAGTCGGAAAGGTCCCGGAAATGGTGCAGGTGGTTGTGGGGTTTAATGTGGGTGTATTGGCAGCATGGGCCATAACAGTATCCCTCCACTAGGACCGAGCCCTTGAGGTCCTAAGCTTAATCTTGCGGTGAATTGAGTGGAGAAGAGCGTGGGACTATTTTTAGGCATATTGGGACGTAATAGGTGTTTTTTCCAAGCGCCCATCTGATGCATATATAAGGAGGCTTTTATCTTCTCCCTGAGTTCCTTTCCTGCCCCCACCCATGTCTGGACTGGAACAGGATATCAAAGTGGAAATTTCAGAGCAGGTGCATGCTTTCAAGGCCGAATGTGTGGACAGATTCACTTGATGAGGGAGGAAGGGGCATGGAAATTGGAGGTTGCCCGGAATATTGGAAAGGATCAGAGGGTTGAAGTCTAAAGGCCAGGGGAAAAAACAAAGGGGACGGATTGGAGGAGGAGGGAGGAGAAGGATTGGGCCATGGAGCATGATGCCCAGGCTCTAGAGTCTGTCCTTTTGGCCAATCAGGCGGTCAAGGAACTGGAGGATTTACCATCCTGGGGGGGTTTTGTTGGACCATCGTGATCTGAAGATGGGGGTGCTCTGCATCAGGAGACCGAGTCTGAAGAATCCTTGGATAGCTGTGACCCTTCCGATGCAGAGTCTATCTACTCATCCTCTGGGGGCAATCCAGGGGGTGAGGAGGACATCTATCCCATGCCTGCAGTCGGGAAAAGCACTGTTGCAAGGGACACGGAGAGGAAGCATTGGAGATGTCTTGGGAAGGATGCCCAGATTTCGGGGGCACAAAAGGCCTTTGAAAATCAGGTTGCTCGGGATGCACGGGTGGCCAGAAAGGAGGTGGGTCTCAGACCCTTTGAGTCTAGTTGGCGGGCATTGATTCATCATCGGCCTGACCTTTACCAGGTCGCCAGTCTGGGGGTCCCTCCTATGTTGAGGTCGGAACCCTGTGATAGGTGTCACAAATGTAGAGACCCTTGTATGTGGACCATGTTGGCCAAAACCTGTGTTCCCTGTCGGAAGAGCAGGGTGAAGTGTGTGGTTGGTGGGGTGTCGGTCGTTAAGGGGGCGACCACAAGAAAGAAGAGGCGGGAGGTGACAGAGGTCCGCAAGGTGCCCTCTTCAAAGAAAATGAAGGTCAAGGTACTGGTTCCTCCCCTTCCAAAGGGCGGGGGTGACGCAAATGATGACATCCTGAGGGAAATCAGGGATGGCATTTTTGCTCTCGGTATCACCTTAAACAGATTGACGGATGCTTCTGAGATGTGGAACACCATCAAAACAGATGGTTGGGATCGTCTGACAAGTGTGTGGGGGTGTGGTAGTCCAACCTGGAGTCGTCGGGTGGTGGCAAGTCAGTTGATTCTGACGTGTGGTGTGGGGAAGACCGCCTCTAAAAAGAAAAGGGCTCCTGGGGGAGCGGGTTTGGTGCATGGTGTGGGAGATGTGACGCCTAGAGCAGGGCGGTCTATCGAACAGGTGGTCCCAGTGTGTGATGTGGAGGACTCGGCACCTGTGATGGGGCAACCTACTGAAGACATGGTTCCAGGGGCTGTGGTGCTGGCAATGGGGTCGTTTCCTGAAGCGGTAGCTCTGGAGGCTGTGGCATTGACGGCAGGGCTGGTTCCTGGAGTGGTGGTCCCAGTGTCGGAGTCAAGTGGTGGGGGGGGGTGTCAAGCCCATGATACCAAACTCCGGTTCACTCGGTAGTACCAACCAACCAACCCTTACCCATATCATCCCTCACCAGTATGTGGTCTCGGCTCGGTATATTCAGCTTATCATTTGGTTCACTTTCCTCATCTCACCCCCTCTACTCATTATTATTCTTTTATTCCCTGTCCTTCCCCTTGCCTGTTTACCCTCGGGACACTCACTATTTGTTGTCACTCGGCAGTGGCCCTATTGTTTTATGTTCGGCTACTCTCTATTGTTCTATTCTCACTCACTCTTTTGTTCTCAGTCATACTTCATTGTTCTATTGTTGTCCACATTCCTTATTCTATTTCTGATCATTGTGGACAATTCCTCCACATGATTCTTCATACCTTATTGTTCTCCATTCCTTGTGCCACCCAGTTCCACATCTCACTTCTTAACCTATATAAGTAGTGAATGTATGTAGATGGTTCTTCATTCTGGAAATCAACTAGGTTTATGCCTTCTTGTCCTCCCTTCTCCTGTCTAAAGTCCTTTACTCAGGCTGACACTCTCGGCACTCTCCTGGGTATCTCTTCTGTCCCAAATCAGTGGCATGTATGGAAAGTAGGGTACAATGCATGAGCATGTTAAAGCCAAGCCACTACAACCGGCCTGCAGGACTTGGCCATTCCCATCTGACATCTCGGCATTCCCAGAGCCTGACAGGGGGTGAAAAGGGGATAGATTATTTCCAACAGCTAAATCCTTCTGATCCTGACCTGGGACATGCTTTGTTTTATGGCAAAGACTGACAATGTGTGTTCATTGATTTGGAATTTTAATGGTTTTGCAAGAGTCGGGAGCTTGGGGTCATGGTTTGCATGGCATTCCTGGTAGTCATGCTGATCGTGGTGTTCATGGGGTTCGTTCACCGGATTGTCACCTAGAGGTGGTGGTGTCATTAGGATTCAGGGGATGTCCTGAAATTCGAGTCTCGGTTGAATCATGTTAATAATTCAGCTCGGATTAACATTCTAACGAGAAGGGTTCTAGTCTAAGAGAATCTACACATGGTACTATTTTGTCTTAAGGGATGGTACAGGATTCTGCAGTGTTCAGGGTTCTTTCTGAGCGGAGTTTTTCAGAGGGTCGGATTGAGCACTGAGTGAAAACTGCTGGCTCCATGGTGCCAAGAATCAGTTAGGATAATTCTAAACGAGTAGTACTCAATGCCCTGTCGATCAATGGATTGTAGTGGGTGAGTGTATGGTCCTTGCAACTATAATTCTGATGGGGTTTGGAGGGTCGGATTTGGAGGGTCGGAGTTTGGAGGGTCAGAGTCAGAGGGTCAGAGTGTTTCTGCAGAAACAGGTCGAAGTCTTTTCGATGATTGGTTATGGGGGGTCATATTCCTGAAAAGGTTGGATATGTTGTTTTGTTTTACTTCCTTTGGCAGAGTTGGTGTTCAATGCAAATAACTGGTGCTGGAGTCGGGAGCCTAGCTTCTTATTCCTCAGTTTCCGAAGCATCTGACGTCTCAGACTCTTCTTTAACCTCTTCTATCACAGAGGCTGCATGCCCTTTAGTGACTGTGGTAGTGGATCTTGGGCATTCCTTGGCTAGGTGGCCCGATCTGCTGCAGAAGAGGCAGAGGTTTTGTTCAAAGTGGTGTTGCCATTCTTGCGGTGTAAGTTTTCTGTCTTTTCCAATTTTGGACGAAAGATCCGTGGTAGTCCTGCTGCCACTGGACAGGGTCATGGGTTGGCCTGGATTGGCCGTCTTATTGCCCGTGTTAGGGGCCAAATACGTGGTCATGGGGGTCCTCCCTCTGTTGTAGGGGCAGTTGAAGTTCTGGGTGGAAGGGGGCTCTCTGGCAATTTCCAATCATCGCTCCCAGTAGTGGGCATCGATGGATTGGGAAAGGAGATGGAGTTGGAGTAGAGAGTTGGGTTTTCCTACCCTGGAGATCTCCTCCTTGATCCTGCCAGGGAGTCCGTTGTAGAACTGGTGACAAAGTGCAGTGTCACCCCAGTGGACATAGGTGGCTAGTCGATTGAATTCAACTACATATTTCATGATGCGCTGATTATCGCGCATGCAGAGGGTCTTGAGGTCTGCTTCGGCCCCTCCTTCTGGGTTGTGGGAGCCAAAGTTGGTTTTGAGTTCATTCACAAACTCCTCATAGTCATGGAGCCAGTCTGGCTTGTTGGGGGCAGAGAGGGCTGGTTCAAACCAGTCCAGGGCGGTACCGGTCAGGTATGACAGTACATAGGTTACCTTGGTGCTGTCAGTGTCAAAAGCATCAGGGCAGTCATGGAAGTTCAGTCTACACTGCACTAAGAAGGCTTGTAGTTTCCTCAAATTGGATCCATCAAAGGTATCTGGATCCCGGACCTTGGTGGCATGGGGGGCTGATCTTCTGGGGCTGGCTAAGTTGCTTGCCAGCATAACAAGGGCCTGAGTGAGATTGGGCACAATGTTGGGTCCTAAGGTGGGGGCCCCTCCTAGGTGTGCAGGGGGTGGCAGTGCTGTGGCAGGTGGTGCAACATGGGGTGCAATGAGTGGTGGTGCTATGGGCAGTGGTGTCACGGGCAGAGGTGCAAAGGGTGGTGGTACATAGGGGGGAGATGCGAATGGAGGGGGGTGCCAATGAGTTTGATGGTGCTGCTGAGAATGGTCCTGAACTGTATTGCATCTCTGAGGGTGATGATTGTTGAGTCACCGGGGGGTGGTTCACAAGGAATGGGTTGGTCAAATTCGAATGCAGGTTTTGATGTGCATCTGAGAATCTGGAGTCAGATGAAGGCTCCAGGGGGTATGCTGGGGTCTAAGGCATCTGGAAACTTGGTCCAGGGGTGGACAGTTCTCGGGGGACAGATGCACGGTGGGCAGATGCCTGGGTGATTGTCTGCATGGCTTGTGAACACATGATAGGTCTCATGTTTTATGACCATCAGGAGTGTGAGTACGAATATACTGTTAAATATGCATGTCGGTGCTTAGCTAGAGGCTTCCAGAAGGGTTTCCAGAGGGTTCTGAATGATTTCTGAGGGGGTTTGTACTCCAGAGACAGAAGGACTAAAGGCCGTGGGTTCAGGATCAGAATCGGAATGGGGACAAAGGACGAGAAGCACCGGGGGTCTTAGGACTGTTCATGGTATAGGGTGGTACAAGTGGTTTGAGGTCGCAGGGACTTGGCTTCAACTTATGTGTTGTGCCCTCCTCAATCGTCTGTCCCTAATTTTGGAAAGTCGGAAAGTTTACTGGAACTGAATCGGAAACTACAATGCAGAATTAAGTCGATATTCATACTGGCAAATAGTCCAGTTGACTGGTGACTTATATACATGTATCTAGTCTTGTACTCTCTTTTGCCAAGTAAAAACAAGGGGGAAAGAGAGTACAAGAAGCAATATAAAACAAAGAACAAGGGAGTGAGGTACGTGATGATCCTGCACGTCGTTTATCAAAGGAGTGGAACCTTGACTTCAGAATCTTCGGAGGTTCGGAAATGTGGAACCTCAGATTGATGCATTGGAATCCAGAAAGCGGTTAATCAGGCTTTGAGTGGTCATAAAGGTCCCAGAAATGGTATGGGTGGTTGTGGGGTTTAATGTGGGTTTATTGGCGGCATGGGCCATAACACTCAGACCTGATGCAAACTCGGACCTTAACAGCTGGGACTAGTGCACTAAGGGACTAGTATGCAGCTTGGATACTTGTGCGTGGGTGTAGTCTGACTGCTTGGTTGGCATTGCCGAATTACTGGATGTTCGGTGCATGTACTTGACAGGTGGAATATAATTAAAAAGATATTAAATGTAAATGAAGTGAAAATGGATTTGTGAGTATATAGAGATTGATGTAAATGAGTGGAGTGAATTAACAGGTGCATATAGTTCAAAGGCTGAGGGCATACAGTTAATCAGGCGAGTGAGGGCAGAGTTAGTCTTGACTTGTGAATGTTTGACTTGTTCAATATGAAATTATAATAAAGATGTTTTGGCTGGAATGACTGAGTGAATGTTAAGTATGCATTACCAAGATTTGGTTCACTTGGTTGTACCTGCTGAACATCTACCATATAGTCCCATATACAAGTGACCAAGTCAAATATTCACAAGTCACAGGTGTGTTGGTCTCATGTTATGGCCCATGCTGCCAATAAACCCACACTAAACACCACAACCACCCACACTGTTTCTGGGACCTTTCCGATCGCTCAAAGTCTAAATAACCGATTTCTGGATTTTCCGATACACCATTCCAAGGTTCTGTGTTTCCGAACCTCCAAAGATTCCAAAGTCAAGGTTCCACTCCTTTGATAGACGACGCACAGGATCATCGCGTACCTCACTCCTTTGTTCTTTGTTTTATATTGCCCCTTGTACTCTCTTCCCCCCCCCTTGTCTTTACTTGGTAAAAGATAGTACAAGACTAGATACATGTATATAAGTCACCAGTCGACTGGACTATTTGCCAGTACAAATATCGATTTAATTCTGCGTCGTAGTTTCCGATTAAGTTCCGGTAAACTTTCCAACTCTCTGAAATTAGGGACAGACGATTGAGGAGGGTGCAACATATAAGTTGAAGCCAAGTCCCTGCGACCTCAAACCACTCGTACCACCTTATACCATAAACAGCTCTAAGACCCCAGGCGCTTCCCAACTTTCTGTCCCCATTCCGATTCCAATCCCAAGTCCGCGACCCTTAGTCCCTCCGCCCCCGGAGTATGAACCCCCCCCCTCAGAAATCATTTGGAACCCTCTGGAAACCCTTCTGGAAGCCTCTAGCTAAGCGCTGACATGCGGATTTAACAGTATATTCGTACTCACACTTCTGATTGTCATTAAGCATAAGACCTATCACACGTTCACAAGCCATGCAGACAATCACCCAGGCATCTGCCCACCGTGCATCTGTCCTCTGAGAACTGCCTGTCCCCAGACCAAGTTTCCAGATGCCTCAGACTTCAGCACACCCCCTGGAGCCTTCTTCTAACTCCAGATTCTCAGATGCAGATCAACACCTGCATTCAAATTTGACCTCATGAACCACCCCCCGGCAACTCAACAATTGTCGCCATCAGAGATGCAATCCAGTTCAGGACCATCCACAGCAGTGCCGTCAGACTCATCGGCACCTCCCCTGTTTGCAATTCCCCCCTACATACCACCACCCTTCACACCTCCACCTACGGCACCACTGCCCCTAGCGCCACCACTCGTTGTACCACCCACCATACCCCCACTTGCTGTACCACCCCCCATTTCCCAACTCCATGTCGCACCACCCACCGCAGCACCACCTCCTCCTGCACACCCAGGAGGGGCCCCCACCTTAGGACCCAACATTGTGCCCAATCTCACTCAGGCCCTCGTTATGCTGGCAAGCAACTTAGCCAGCCCCAGAAGATCAGCCCCCCACACCGCCAAGTTCTGGGATCCGGATACCTTTGATGGATCCGATTTGAGGAAACTACAAGCCTTCTTAGTGCAATGTAGACTAAACTTCTGTGACCGCCCTGACGCCTTTGACACCAAAAGCGCCAAGGTAACCTACATACTGTCATACCTGACCGGTACTGCCCTGGACTGGTTCGAACCAGCCCTCTCTGCCCCCGACGAGCCAGACTGGCTCCATGACTATGAGGAGTTTGTAAACGAACTCAAAACCAACTTCGGCCCCCACGACCCAGAAGGAGAGGCCGAAGCAGACCTCAAGACCCTCCGCATGCACAATAATCAGCGCATCACGAAATATGTAGTCGAATTCAATCGACTAGCCACCTACGTCCACTGGGGCGATGCTGCACTTTGTCGCCAGTTCTATAACGGACTCCCCGGCAGGATCAAGGATGAGGTCTCAAGAGTAGGGAAGCCCCATTCCCTGCTCCAACTCCATCTCCTGTCCCAATCCATCAACACCCGCTACTGGGAGTGACAATCAGAAATCACCAGAGAGCCTTCCTCTACCCGGAACTTTGACTGCCCCTATGACAGAGGGAGGACCCCCATGACCACATATTTGGCCCCTAACACAGGCAATAAGATGGCCAATGTAGGCCAATCCACGACCCCATCCAGTGGCAGCAGGACTACCATAGATCTCTCGTCCAAATCGGAAAAGACAGAAAACTTACACCGCAAGAATGGCAACGACGCTTCAAACAAAACCTCTGCCTCTTCTATAGCAGATTGGGCCACTCAGCCAAGGAATGCCCAAGATCCACCACCACAGTCACTAAAGGGCATGCAGCCTCCATGATGGAAGAGGTTGAAGAAGAGTCTGAGACATCGGACGCTTTGGAAATCGAGGAATAAGAAGCTAGGCTCCTGACTCCGGCACCAGTTGTTCACGTTGAACACCAACTATGCCTAAGGACATAAAACAAAACAATGCATCCAACCTTTTCAGGAATATGACCCCCCATGACCAATTGTCGAAAGACTTCGACCTGTTTCTGCAGAAACACTCCGAACTCCGACCCTCCGAATCCGACCCTCCGAACCCCGTCAGAATTATAGTTGCAAGGACCATACGCTCACCTACTATGATCCATTGATCGACAGGGCATTGAGTACTACTTGTTTAGATTATCCTAACTGATTCTTGGCAATATGGAGCCAGCAGTCTTCACTCAGCGCTCAATCCGACCCTCTGAAAAACTCCACTCAGGAAGAATCCTGATCACCATGGAATCCTGTACCGTCCCTTAGACTAATGGTACCATGTAGATTCTCTTAGAACTAGACCTTTCTTGTTAGAAATTAATACAAACTAAACTAATCAATACGATTCAACCAAATTGCAGGACATTCCCTGAACCCCGACGACACCACCCAAGCGACAATCTGGTGAACAAACACCATGAAAAACACGATCAGCACGACTACCATGAACACCACAACCCCACACATCATCAGTCATTGCCATAAAACCAGGCATGTGCCTCATTGGGATCAGAGGGATCCAGCTGACAGAAGTAATCAATCCCTTGCCCACCCCCCCCCACCACTTGACCCCAGCACTGGGACTACCACTTCTGGAACCAGCCCCGCCATCAATGCCACAACCTCCAGAGCCACCGCTTCAGGAAGCGACCCCATTGCCAGTGCTGCAGCCCCTGGAACCACGTCTTCAGTAGGTCATCCCATCACAAGTACTGAGCCCTCCACATCACACACTGGGACCACCTGCTTGGTAGACCGCCCCGCTCTGGGCGTCACATCTCCCGCACCATGCACCAAACCTGCTCCCCCGGAAGTCCTTTTCCTCTTGGAAGCAGCCTTCCCCACACCACGTGTCAGAATCAACTGACCTGCCACCACCCGACGAGTCTAGGAGGGTCCACCGTGTTGCCCCACACCTGTCGAACGATTCCGACTATCCATCTTGATGGCATTCTCCACCTTGGAAGCATCCGCTATCCTGTTTAGGGCAATGACGAGGGCAAAAACACCGTCCCTGATTTCCCTCAGGAGGTCGCCACTCGCATCACCCCTACTTTTCAGAAGGGGAGGGACCAGTATCTCGACCTTCATTTTTTTCGAAGAGGGCACCTCGGGGACCTCTGTCTCCTCCTGCCTCCTCTTTCTCGTGGTCTATCCCTTAACGACAGACACACCACCGACCACGCACTTTACCTGGCTCTTCCGACAGAGAATGCAGGTTTTGGCTGACATAGTCCATGTACATGGATCATCACATTTGCGACACCTATCACAAGGTTCTGACCTCAGCATAGGAGGAACCCCCAGACTGGTGATCTGGTAAAGGTCAGGCTGATGTTCAATCAATGACCGCCGAGTAGATTCAAAGGGTCTGAGACCCACCTCCTTCCCAGCTGCCTGCGCATCCCGAGCAATCTGATTTTCGAAGGACTTTTGTGCCCCCGAAATTTGAGCATCCTTCTCAAGATATCTCCGACGTGTCCTCTCCACGTCCTGAGCAATGGTGCTCACCCCGACTGAGGGCATGAAATAGGAGTCCTCCTCACCCCCTGGATTGCCCCCAGAGGATGAATAAGAAAACTTGGTGTCCAAGGGGTCACCACCATCTGAAGACTCCTTGGACTCGGTGTCCTGACGCGGAACACCTCCGTCTTCAGATCCCGATGACCCAGCAAAACCCCCCCAGGAGGGCAAATCCTCCAGATCCTCGTCCGCCTGACTGGCCAAAAGAATGGACTCTAGAGCCCGAGCATTGTGCTCCAAGGCTCACTCCTTCCCCTCCTCCCTTCCCCTCTGATCCACCCCCTTTGGCTTCTCCCCCAGCCTTCGGACTTTGCCCCTCAGACCTTTTCCGATATCCTGAGCAGCTTCCAATTTCCACACCCCCTCCACCCTCATCAAGCAAATCTCTTTTGCACACTTGGCCTTGAAAGCACCCACCTGCTCCAAAACCTCCACTTCAATGTCCTGTTCGAATCCAGACATGGGTAGGGGCAGGAAAGGAACTCAGGGAAAGGAGAAAGGCCTCCTTATATATGCATTGGACAGGTGCTTTGGAAAAAACACCTATTACATCCCAATACACCTAAAAAATAGTCCCACACTCTTCTCCACTCAATCCACGGCAAGATTAAGCTTAGGACCTTGAGGGCTCAGTCCTAGTGGAGGGATACTGTTATGGCCCATGCCGGCGCATGCAGCACATACGACGCATACGGCGCGTGCAGCATGTACGATGCATACGGCACGTGCAGCACGTATGACACATATGGCACGTGCAGCGCATACGGCGCATACGGCGCATATGGCACATATGATGCGTACGGCGCATACGGCGTGTATGACTCGTACGTCACGTACAATGCATATGGCGCATACGGCGCGTACAACTCATACATCACGTACGACGCATATAGTGCATAGGGTGCATACGACTCATACATCGTGTTCGTGGTGTCTCGTGCATGTATGGTGCTTTCGTCATGTTCGGGGCGTCATGTTCGTGTTGGCATGTGCACGTACGCGTAAGTTGCATTCGTGTCAGAGTTGATGCCCTGGGTTGGGCCTGGGTCATGGGTGCTCGTGGCTTGACCCACACCCACACCCAAGGACACCCGACCCGGTGACCTGTGCAGGTTGGCCTGACCCATACATTTCCCTACCACCAATAAACCCACACTAAACACCACAACCACCCGCACCATTTCTGGGACCTTTCCGATTGCTCAAAGTCTGAATAACCGATTTCCAGATTTTCCAATACACCATTCCAAGGTTCCGTGTTTCCGAACCTCCGAAGATTCCAAAGTCAAGGTTCCACTCCTTTGATAGATGACACACAGGATCATCGCGTACCTTACTCCTTTGTTCTTCGTTTTATATTGCCCCTTGTACTCTCTTCCCCCCCCTTGTCTTTACTCGGTAAAAGATAGTACAAGACTAGATACATGTATATAAGTCACCAGTCGACTGGACTATTTGCCAGTATGAATATCGACTTAATTCTGTGTCGTAGTTTCCAATTAAGTTCTGGTAAACTTTCCGACTCTCCGAAATTAGGGACAGACAATTGAGGAGGGTGCAACACATAAGTTGAAGCCAAGTCCCTGTGAACTCGAACCACTCATACCACCCTATACCGTGAACAGCCCTAAGACCCTGGGCGCTTCCCGACTTTCCATCCCCATTCCGATTCCAATCCTGAGTCCGCGACCCTTAGTCCCTCCATCCCCAGAGTATGAACCCCTCCCTCAGAAATCATTCGGAACCCTCCAGAGACCCTTCCAGAAGCCTCTAGCTAAGTGCCGACATGTGGATTTAACATCTCAGCTTGGTACATTCACTTCACACATTTGGTTCATCATATCTTCTATTTCATTTTGTTTCACCTATTCCTTATATTTGCTTCACTTTGCTTGGTATACTTCAGTTATGTATGGTCATATACATAAATAAAACAGAAAGAAACAAGATGCATAAAAGAATAATTGAAGACAGAAGGGGATGGAATGGAATGGGATGAAGAGAATGAACTGAGTGATGAACCAAATATACTGAGCCAAGACCACATACTAGTGAAGAATGACTTGTCACTTGTACAGTATGTGGGATTAGATGGTGAAGATCATTCAGCTGGTATGACCAAGTAAACCAAAGCTTGGTGTCATATACTTAACAGTGATGGTTATAATTTAACAAGAGAAATTTTTACCTACAGAATAACTTATGTAATGCAAACACATCACATGATACATTAAAGTGTGAACTCACAATATTCCCAACAATAGGATTGCAAGATCATGGAATTGATTGCAGGATCATGAGACCACCTTCAGTGTCTATGGTTTCTCTTTAGAGGTAAAGCAGATATAATAGACTTGCCTTGAAATGGGATGTTTTGGTCTAAGGTACCTTCAGATATCTGGGCAATGTCAAGCCCACAATGCTGAGCTCTGGTTCACTCGGTAGTACTGACCAAATGACCCTTACCATTTAATCCCACACACTAGTGACAAGTCATTCCTCACTAGTACATGGTCTCGGTTTGGGACATTCAGTTCATCATTTGGTTCACTTTCCTCATTGTTAAATCCACATGTCAGGTGCTTAGCTAGATACTTCCAGAAGGGTTTCCAGAGGTTCTGAGTGGTTTTAGAGAGGGGGTTTGTACTCCAGAGGCAGAGGGACTAGAGGTCATGGGTTCACAGATGGAAATAGAAAAGGCAGAAAGACGGGAAGCACCGGGGGCTTAGGACTGTTTATGGTATTAGGTCATTCAACTAGTCATTTGAGTTGTTTGAGGTCGCAGGGACTTGGCTTCAACTTATGTGTTGCGCCCTCCTCGATCGTTTGTCCCTAATTTTGGAAAGTTGGAAAGTTTACCAGAACTAAATCAGAAACTACGACACAGAATTAAGTTGATATTCATACTGGCAAATAGCCCAGTCGACTGGTATCTTATTTACATGTAACTAATCCTTGTACTAACTTTTGCTGAGTAAAGACAAGGGGAGGAAAGAGTACAAGGGGCTAATAGAGAATGAAGAACAAGGGAGTGAGGTAGGTGATGATCCTGCACATCGTTTATCAAAAGAGCTGAACCTAGGTCTCGGAATCATGGAGGTTTGGGATTGTAGAACTTTGGGTTGATATAATGGATTTGCGGAAAGTAATAGTTTCAGGCTTTCAATGGTCAGAAAGTCCTGGAAATGGTGCAGGTGGTTGTGGAGACTAATGGGGGTTTATTGGGGATATATCTTAATTACTGTGATGGGGGATAATGGTTGGTGGATGGACTAGCTACCGTAGTACAAAGATTTGTAGCTAAGGGATGTGTAGCTAATTTTATACGTGATTATATGCTCTTATGCAGACGACGTACGGCGGGTCGATCGTATGTAAGCGCTGGTCCGAGGAGCTGGCAGCGATATGACCGTAGGTGGTGTAGGTCGATTGTGGGTGATCCACAATAGTGGAATATGTTAATACAGGTGTGAGTGCGATG
>QLPI01017250.1:0-12841 GCA_003314275.1 Chroogomphus rutilus | reverse complement strand
GCATGGGTCAACCTGGTATGGGACACATGACGCCAGCCCTCACAAACCAGCACCTGCACCAGGTGCCACATTTGTACACCCGTGCTCCCCTCGCTTCCCCTGAGATGGCATACCCGTTCCAGAACCAGGCTCAGCAGATGCAGATGCAACAGCAGCAGATGCAGTATCGTCAAACCATGGCGAACCCGCACCTGCACCTGACATCGAACAACATTCCATCTGCTTCGAGTCCTGCCAACCAGCATCCCTCGCCTTCGACAGATCATCACGATGGCAACAATGCGAGGGCCTCAGGTAGCGGTTCTGGATCGGGGAACAGGTCCTCACAGCAGGGAAAGCCAGGGAGTATGAGGCCTCCACCTTCCCCAGCTCATCGCGCAGGGAGCGCAAGCGTCCAAAAGGGCACCGGCATGATGCCCCCTCCTGCCCCACCCGCAAGCGTCGGAAACCCCAGGGCATCCAAAGAACAACTCGCGCCTTCGCCCGCTGGTGGTCGTCATGAAGGTCCCTCGGGTTCGTCGCCTAGTGGCGTACGTCCTGTGTCCCGCAGTGGTGCAGGCGCGTCTACCAATACTAGTGTGCCCAGTGGATCTTCATCGATGACTCAACGCGGCGGTCGATCCAGACCTGCATCGGCTGGTGGTTCCAACAATGGTAGCAACAACAATGCCGGCAGCAGTAATACTACTGCACCCACTCCTGCATCCATCTTGGCGAGTCGCATATCCCCTGCCGCCGCGATGGGCTCTCTCTCGCGTCCCCAGACCTCGGGACCTGACAATGCTGTTGCTGGTACTACCACGGGGGACCTGCCACCTCCTCCGCCTGGACCACCTGCCGCGAACGCTGGAATGCCCGATCATATCTTCAACGAATTCCTCAACGCGATGGGTGACAACTTCCCGCTCGACACTCTGGAAAATATCGATTCAGCCGAGTTCTCAGAATGGATTGATATGAATCCAATTCCTTAAATTGAACGCCTCCCCGGCTTGCTTGTCGCTCTGCGATGCACATCGTCCGTGCAGTTTCGTCGAGACCTCAGGTCTCCTGTCGCTTTGCGATGCACATCGTCCGTGCAGTTTCGTCGAGACCCCAGGTCTCCTGTCGCTTTGCGATGCACATCGTCCGTGCAGTTTCGTCGAGACCCGAGGTCCTCTGTCGCGTTGCGATGCACATCGTCCGTGCAGTTTCGTCGAGACCCGAGGTCCTCTGTCGCGTTGCGATGCACATCGTCCGTGCAGTTTCGTTGAGGGAAATCCTCGATTCAGCGGAATTCTGAGAATGGATCGATACCATTCCTTGAGTTGGGCTCCAGGCTTGCTTGTCGCTTGTGGGATGCACATCGTCCGTGCAGTGTCGTTGAGACCCGAGGTCTTCCAGGCAGGTGCCTCGTCTTTGCTACGGAGACAATACCACCCGGTCCCAGTTGGTCCTGTTCTTTAACGTCTCTGGGTTCCCAGAACCCTTTTTTGCGGCATCCGCTTTCCTTAGGATAATATGTATCTTGGGAAGGTGTGGTGGATGCATGGCGCTTTCGGGTTGTATATCTCATATTTTCCCGATTGCCGCCTCAGTTCCTCACCGGTTTCTTTGTTGCTCTTGTACTTGTATTTCTTGGTTTGGTTTTTTTTTTCATTGTCAAAAAATTTGTTGTCTGGCTGTTTGTTTCTGCAGATCTTGATACCTTTTTTGTGTTGCGCTTGCTTTGTCTTGTATTTGACTCGCAATCTATAATGGTTGGCTTGCGGGGTTCTCATCTAATACTTGTGTGACTCCCTTTTCTAAGTTGAATGACTGTTTGCAAAAAGGGGATACTTTCAACATTGCAGTCCCCTTCGATGCAAAGTTAAGGCCTAGAACTGAGATTTGTCCAAGCGCATACACCTTGAAATCTTTTTCTTTTTTCAAAAAAAAAAAAAACCTGTTTGAATGATATACATGCTTTACATAACGAGGACAGCAGAAATGTTGAGATGTTCATTTTGAAGGGAGGGAGACGCGGTGCACACATATATATACTTGATCCATTTTCCATTTCCCGTTAAATCGGAGACCACAGAACGAAAGCAAAAAGGTAAGAAAAGGGATGAGGATGGCAGCGCATACATGTGGGAGAGTTAGGAAGGTACTGATTGGCCGAGTATGAGCACTAGGCAAGTCGCTCAGGGTGGTGTTTTTTCCTTAAGATGATGCTTACAGATGTTCCTTGGCCTGAATCAATCCAAAGGTCTCGCTTACAACGTTTTCCCATGTGTTGTTAGCTACGATAAGTGCCTCTAAGCAGTCTATAGTATAGCCTTGTATGTTGGACGCGTGGTCAGCGTTGGGTGGTGGCTATTCAAACAATTGGTTCTCCTCTATTGGTATGTGCAGGTGATGTTGAAAAATTCAACCCTCCATGCGATATATAGTTTATAGCAGCGAGAAGAAGTATAAAAGACAAATAATAGCCGCGAATCAAGGCCACTGGGGCAAGGCATGCTAGAGTGTAAGTTATATGTGACCCCGATCCTGGAACGATTCGGGTAACCGCAGCCGGCATGGACGAGGGGATATCATTTCTTTGGTCGAAATGTCCAGGAGTGGTTGATGTAGACTCGCCGGTTAATAAATGGAGATGAAAGAGAGGATGAAAGTAATGCAGAAGTAACTACAGTATATGTGAACCGTTCAGCAAACTCGGACGAAACAGAGGGTCCACGGAACTTAATCAAGATGGGTTCGAACACAGCCTGTATTGTCTGAGCGCAAAGAGAACAATATCACGCAAGTGAGTGCATGCAAAAAGGCACATGGGAGCCATATGTTGGAGAGTTGGTAAAGCGAGGTTTGGAGCTTTGCAACAGGATTGTAAGGAGGGTTTCCATGGGTAGGTTTTAGGGAAAACTCATCTAGTCCACCTGGTATTTGCTTTGGTACCTGTCATCCCCTGACAGAGAGAGGGTCATGTGCCTGAAGACATGGAATTCTCAGAATGTTACAAAGCTCTAGAATTTCTAGGAAAATGACACTTACAGATCAAGGGCTGAAGAAGCCTTGTTGTTTTTTCAAGGAATGCAGCAGAGAAATACAATGGGAATCACTTGGAAACTGAGTTTACAGAAGGTGACTGAGTGCTGATTGACCCACACTCTCTAGAAATGCCCATAAATAAGAAAGGCTTAAGGAAAAAAATTATAAATGAAATATGATGGACATTTTGAGATACTGGAGAAGAAAAGCCCAGTAATCTACTGACTCAGAGTGCCAGCATCACATGGAATTCACCCAGTATTAATGAAGCTCACCTGAAGAAGTACCACCAGTCCCTGGACAAATTTGGCATTCAACCAATCAAGCACCTTGAAACGGCAGACTACTCTGAAGTTCCTTAATATGAAGTAGAATCTATCCTTTGATCCAGATGGCAAGTGGCCCAACATGGCAGAACAATTGAGGAACCTTTCACCAAGTTCAAGGGTTACAACTCTAGGTACAATGAGTGACTAACTAGGAAAAAATTAAAAAATATACCCCAAATTCTATGGAAGTGGGATTATTTGAGATGGATCATTACAGAAAAACACTAGAATATTAAACAATATTCTACTGTATACCTTGATCATCCAAAGTCCTAGAAAAATAGTTATAAAATAACCTCAAAACATAGTATAACTTAGTAAATCCAAAAAAAAATCAATATTTTTAAGAGATTGTCAGCTACTCTACACTTCTTAGCCCCTCCATTTGAATACTATTATTTCTAATCCAATCCAAATCCCAGCAGCTGACTACTAAGTTTACCAGGTTGAGGATCACTTCCATCACCTTCCCATCTAGCTACCAACCAGTGATGATAGAGGACCTATCTTCCACTCCAGTTTTATTGACCAACAGCTCATGATTTCACTCACTGTAAAATCTCTGAGAAAAATATCTGTCTTCAGACCTGAATTAGCTGATGCCATTTAGGAATCAGTCAGGATGAAGATTAGAGAAATAGTCTCAGTGAGTCAGCTGGCACTAGCTGGGAACTAGGTCACCCTACCATGCCTCTTACCGTTCCAGATGCAAGACTCCAAGAACTAGAAATGATCCATCCAGAGTTCCCTTTGACTCATTGCATCTCTCTTAATCTACTCAAGGTCTCCAATGAACAAGAGAAAATTCTTAAATGGATTAAGATGTGGTAACAGCTGGGCAGGAAGCTTACAGCCTGGGTCCTGAAGGCCAGGGAGGTTTGTGAACAAACTTTTTCTGAAAGTAGGCACCCCTCAAAAATGCTGGAGTGATGACAGAGGAATCTCCTATCATATGCACCTCAAATATCTGGAAGAAAATGAAGAAGATTTGGTGGAAAATGAAGGGGAACCAGGTATGCCACCTGCATATACAGTAAGCAACAAAACTGTTTGTATATTTGGAAGTTTTGAATTGTGTATCTGATAGGAAATTTAATTTGATCTTTAAAATTATCAGGATATCACGACATATGCTCTAGGCTCTGAGCTATCTTGTATACAGTATAGTAGACTTCCTTGATACAGATTTCAGTCAAGCTCAATTTTAGCTCAAAATCTTATAGATTAAATTTAAAAAAAATATATTACAGCTAAGAAGTGTCTTGAGAATATTTTTGCTCTATATTATGGGGGCAAAAAAGCTTTTGTTACAGCAGAGTAAATTATTTTGTGGAACAGGTCAAAATGTCACAGGTATAGGTCCTTGATACAAGCATGACACCTGATTCTCCGTGTGTGGAATTTGCAGCCCATTGTGATTAGTCATCCATTTCTTTGTATCATTAGCCTATTGCATGTCATGCTTTGGTAGATCCAAAATCTTTGTGGTCAGATTAAGGTCAATTTAGGTCAAATCCCACTTGGAGTTTTTGTAATTAGCAATAGGATATGCATAGCTTGCCTAATGTGAACACTCTATGACAAAATCTCTCAGAAAAATTGAGCAATCACTCATTTAAGATTGTATGTTATCAAAATTGAGTAATTTTAGATTAAAATAAATTCCTCCTGGATGCAATTCTTCTCCCTCCCTTATATGGTTTGGCTTAAATGTTGCTCATATATAGTAGATTCTTTGTGCAAAACCCTGTATCACTGGAATGAGAATAGACCCTGAAAAATCAATTTGTATCAAGGAAGTATCCTGTATCAAGGAAGTCTACTATACTGTACCAATAATTCAGCAAATCAATGTGGAACTTCCTAACTGTTAGAGACTAAGTAGTTGAGTGAATAAAAGATGCTTTGCCTGTTGCACTCAAGTAATATGCAAGGAATTTTTAAAGAGTGAAAAGATTCTTACATTATGACTTTGGGACTTTGGAAAACTTGTTATTATTCTTGAGCACTTTACTAGCTATTTATACAAAATAGATAGGAGTAAAATGGCAATGCAAAAATGGGAAAAATGTTTATCATGATGGAATGATGAGAAATGCTTTTGGCACAAATAAACCAGTAAAGGTTCATGATAAAGGTCATGGAATAACAGAAAAGGATGTATATTACTTATAGGAGAAGGGTGGTGAAGTTTTTGGGGATGTGTAGAAAAAAGGAAGAAATATAGTGTCCAGTTGCTAGTCCATGTACGAAGGTCTAGGTTCATTGTGTGACTTGTCTCAACTCAATGTTAGATAACATGCAGAATTAAGTGGTGTCATACTCGATTTAATGACTTATTAGATAGTGTCAGGCTTCGTGAACTGACGAGCTTTGGGACTGCCGAAAGGTTGGGCGGACAATGGCCAAGTCCTGCAGGCCAAGAGTAGTGGCGTTGGCTTCAACGTACTCATGCATTGCACCCTACCTGCCATGCATGCCACTGATTTGCAACAGACAGGATACTTGGGAGGATGCTGATGATGCCAGCCTGAGTCGAGGACTTAACAGGGGGGAAGAAGGTAGAAGGGCCTAAGCCTAGTTGATACCCAGAATGAGGAAATATGTACATGTATGTCCTACTTATATAGGTTTAAGAAGCGACATGTGGAATAAGGAATGTGAGACAATGTCAAGTGCACGTACCAAGGCCCGGTAGTTCGGCAGTGCCGACCAAGTACCCAGCCAATGACCAAGCAACATACTTAATACACCATCCCCGGTTTGGCACATCCTTCGTTCCCATTCCTCATCCCCATTCCTTATCCACCTTATTCTACTCACCAACCCAATAATCCTACCCATTCCACTCCTCGTCCCCCGACCCGTCTTACCTCAGGACATCTTATCCTTGTCTTAACTTCGGCTATGACCCCCTTGTTTTATAATCGGCCACTCCCTATTGTCCTATCCTTGGCCACGTTCCTATTATTCTATTGTCATTGTCCCATTCCCGTTTACATTCCTTCATTCTAATTATACTTGTTGTGGACAATACCCACATGCCCTGCATACCTTATTGTCTCACATTCCTTATTCCACATGTCGCTTCTTAACCTATATAAGTAGGACATGCATGTACATATTTCCTCATTCTGGGTATCGACTAGGCTTAGGCCCTTCTACCTCTAGGCATATGTCCCGGGTGACTATGGGGATGGGGTTATTTAGGTAGATAATTGTCTGTGATAACTATCTAATAGATCTATTTGGAATCTGTTATATTCCACCGCAGACAGCCCTCCGCGTGATACGAAGGTTTTAGGTTTGGCTAAGCGCCAACCCAGGGAGGTGGCTATGGGGGTGCGGGAATGAGCGACAGTTGTTTGTGAACGACTCTGATACTTGTCAACGTATAGTACCAGCGTGAGTGCGATGTGATACGTATCGGGAATTATTCTCAGTGTGTCCGGACAACAGTAATATTGCCCTGATGAATCTAGCCCGATATGGCTCGGGGTCATGTGACTGTATCTATGAATATGCAGGGGGCCGAATGGCCGCCTGGTAATGATAGTCTCTATAGAAAGTGCGAGTGAAATCGCAGTTAAATTGTAGTAAACTTAATGTGATGTTCCCATTGGGTCCGGGGATGTGAGTGACGACGATAAAGGTGATAGCCTGGTATAATGGCACGAGCGATCCAGACTTCGTCGATTACGACGATAAACAGTGTTCTTTGAGTGCGAGACTAGTTTGTTATTCTCTATCTATCTATCTCTTATAGAGATTCCGAATCCTGAATGTAATGACCACCGTAACTACCCTGAGACGGTGTCTATATGCGATCGACCCGATGTGGGTCGCCGCTCCTCTAGTCTATTTCTGTCTGCCCTGTCCGCACGGTTCTATTCAATGTGAAAATACTCTCTGCTGCTTCTTGCAGTGTCCCCGACTCTATCTTTGGCATCAAGCCCCGTTTCTCTGCTGGTGAGTGCATGTCACCTGCATATATGCGCCCCGAATATATCTTCTCCTGTTTCCTATCCCGTGAGTGATACGTCCCTCTATCCCCATGTACTCTATGACCTATTTCCGCCCCATAGACTCTGTTCTGGGTGCGTCTGTCTCTATCTCGTCCTATGCGTATCCCTCCTCTATGGGCGCTTAGCATGTAAGCCGCCGTGTCTCGATCCACCGTGTCTACATATGAGGGCGGTGTTCTGTATGTACTTTTGGATAATTGTAATGCTACTTTTAGTTCGTTCCGGGGCTCTGAATTGTAGTCTCTAAGTCCATCTCTCTACATGTGCATCTTCCTGTGCTCCCGATTCTATGTCTCCTCCTAATTCTCCCCGATCCCCCGTCTCCTCTTTCTCTCGTCTCAACACTACCTTCTTCCCCTCTGTTAAGTCCTTGACTCGGGCCGGCATCTTCAGCATCCTCCCGAGTACCTGTCTGTTGCAAATCGGTGGCATGCACGGCAAGTAGGGCGCAACGCACGAGTACGTTGAAGCCAACGCCACTACTCTTGGCCTGCAGGACTTGGCCATTGTCCGCCTGACCTTTCGGCAGTCCCGAAGTCCATCAGTATCCGAAGCCTGACAGACAACAAGGTATGCAGAGCATGTGGTTATTGTCCACAATGAGTAAAATTAGAATGAAGGAATGTAAAACAGGGATAGAACAATAAAGGATAGAATAATAGAAATGTGGCCAAGGATAGGACAATAGGAAGCGACCGACTATAAAACAATGTAGCCATGGCCGAGGATAATACAAGGACAGGAAGTCCCGAGGTGAGGTGGATCGAGGATTAATGGGTGGTCATGATAGGGTTAATAGGTAGTGAGGGGCCAAGAGTGGATATAGGATGGGAGTGAGGAATGCAAACGGTATGTGTGCCGAACCAAAACCGACGCATAGTAACTTGTATACGGCTGCTAATGGATTGTTTGGTTGGCACTGCCGAGTTACCAGATCCTCGGTACGTGTACTTGACAGATAGCTGGAATAATGATCCCTCGGCTCAATGTGGTTAAATAGCATGTATGTGCATGTTTGCACCTTGACTCAACTCGATTTGGAAGCTTGCTCAACTCGTATACATGTGATATGTGTGCATCTTGAGGATCTCAGCTCGACTCATAGGATTAAAATATAGTTATTGTTGTTGGATCTGATGGCAGTGACACAAGTAGGGATGCAAATGAAAACAGATAAATTGAGTGTGCTTATGCATAATATCAACATTAACATATGAATATTTCATATCCATGATCTCATTTGAACAGTTTTGTGACTAACAGTTAATAGGTGAAAAAAAGCCAAAATTGAAGGCTTTTCATGAGGTATTGGATCATGTCACATGACTAGAAATCATGTGACATATATAAAAAGTTCAAATTGTACAAACAAGCATCAACAACTCCAGAATCTCAACCACATTATTCTATAAGGTCTCTCTCTGTTGATAAACTTAACAAACTGTAGTCATTTCTAGATAGACTTAATTCTGCCAGACTACTCATTAGATATTATCCCCTACTTGTGTCAGCATTGGTACTATCTCAAAAATTTGTTCTAAACATTGCCCTGACCTTCCCAAGTCTTCCCTCTCAAACTCTCCCCAGCTAATATCTGCTATGGAGTCAAGCTTTTTACCTCTGAGAAGGCTGAAACAGCAGTACAAATGTTCAAAGCACTCCAAACTATTACCAAAAAACCTGTCACTTCACAGACACATCAGGAGAACTAGGATGAAAGCAGTGGTGAAGAAGAAAAGGCCTTATCTGTCATAGAGGAATAGAAGAGAGAGAATGGACTTTGCAATCAAGGACAAAGATTGGACTTTGGATGACTGGAAGAGAGTGGTATGGTCAGATGAGAATAAAATAAATTGCCTTGGATCATATGGCAGGAAATTGTCAGAGGACAGCTCTTAGGGCCTATTCCCTTTCTTCTATTTTACTTATAATTACCTTTAATTTCTTCCCTTTTATTTTATTCTCCCTTTCTCTTATTTCCATTACTGATATTGCTCTATTGTTTGTACCTGTTATGACACAGTAGCTATATAGCTAGTGATTAGGTAAGGGGATCCTCACCCAGTTCTGTTTGGATCCCCTCTACCTAAGGTATGCAATACTGTCAGTAGTAGTCAGTAATGTAACTAACCTTTGGATTGCCTCTACCTAAGTCCTCTCTGTGAGATACTTACAGAGAAGTCAGAGGGTTTCCCTTACAGAAATAGGCTTAGAAAAGGGAAAAGGAGGGATTGAGTGACAGATTAGTGGAATGTACTGTAAAGTTTAGAGGTGGATCTATGATGGTGTGGGACTGCATGCATTGGGATTAGCCTAGGTATGCATGCAAGATTGATGGTAGGATGGATGACACCCTTTTCATCTATATTTTGGATGATGAACTTGAAAAAGCCCTTGCTCATTACAGCAAAACTCTTCAGGACATCATCCTGAAAAAAAGGCCCATGAATGGTCCAAAATCATGCATTCACTCTTCTACAATAGACTACACAGTCTCCGGACCTTGATCTAATTAAACATCTCTGGAAACACATCAAAAGGATATTAGGATAGTATGAAACACTACCAGCTAGGATGTTAGAGTTGTAGGAGAGAGTGGAGGCTGATTGGGATAATATACCCAATGAAGTGTGTCATAACTTAATTGAGAGTATGCATAGAAGGATTGAGACTGTCCTGAAAGCCAAAGGTGGCCATACTAAATACTGATAATATACAATTCTTTATATTAGACTTATCAGTAACAAAACTGTTTGAATGAGACCTAGGATATGAAATACTTATATCTTAGGAAGTTCCACATGAATTGTTGGTCTATGATTCCCAAGCCTATGTTGTAATATTTCTATGATTTTGCCAATTGAATTGAATTTTATATTAGATATACAATCCAAAACTCCCAAATATGCAAACAGTTTCATTGCTTACTGTATCCTGAACCAAACACACAAAACCTTAGCTCATATAATAAGAGTCTGACCTGTGGGCATCAGGATTTGCATACCTTTGAACCCAATCAAGGGGTAAGGTATGTTGAGGAAGTTGGATATAGGCATAGGGAATATAGGTTGTAGGTTCATGTTAAGTACACAACACCAAGCCTCGGTTTACTTAGTTGTACCAACCAAACGATCTCTACCATTTAATCCCACACACTAGTGTCAAGTGATTCCTCACTAGTACATGGTCTCAGCTCGGTGTAGAGTTGCTCTAGGTAATTCATACCTAAAAGCCTGCATGCACCGGTCCTTTTCTGTGGTGGGATATAATACAGTCATTCAGCACAGCTGGATTATACTCTGTGACAAGGCTATGTATGAAAGAAAGTAGAATATAAGTGAGGATGGCGTGATATGACAGGGATGTGACCTGTGACAAAACTAATAGACTGGGATATGATGGAGATGTGACTGTGACATCATGCTGACTAAGACTTAGACTTTGGTTTTGGACTTGAGTACAATAGTCTAGACATTTCTAGACTAGTCTTAACTTGGATTTGAAGACTGGACTTGGGCTTTAACTTGTGAACTTGTTATTACAGAGGTGAGCCAGAGGCCTTTATATACAAAAACCAAGCAACGATGCCAAACGATGCAAGAGGTTGGCTATGTCAGTTGAATGACAAAGCATGAGAACAAAGTATACAAAAGAGGAAACTATGGAGAAACTCTGGAGAAATGGTACAGCATTGAGGCTGCATGAATAGGGGCTAGGGGCTATGATAGGGGGAGACTAACCAAATAGGTAAGGATGATGAGTAACAATGAGAAAAGACTAACAGAATAGGAAATAGGTTGAGTCATGACAAGAAAAAGGGAAAACACATAAAAGGAACAATAAGTAATGAAGGGAAATGAGCTCTAAAATATTAGTGTAACTTGAGTAGGAACACAAGGGACGCAGACTAAATCAAATAAACTCCTCAATGTGGTTAAACACTCAATGTTATTTGAAAATAACTACCTAAATCAAATAAACTACAAATTGTTAGGAAGAATATTATACAATATTTATTTTGCTCACCTCCTCAATGTGGTTAAACACTGAGGAGAAGAGAAATGTCAATGCGCGATGAGAGCGCGCATATACTATACTCCCGGTGATGTCATATCTGACCGGGAGTGGAGAAGTAACGAACGTTGGAACGCACCGGCAACTTCCGGATGGAACCGACATACGACGTTCGCGTCGATAAAAATACAGAAAATTGAAAGGAAAAAATAAAAGGAAAATTATACCGATAGATTCCCATTGACAAATGAGAAAAATCGATATTTTTTTAGTTTATGTTTGGCTTGAACTCTTGAAATAACCCCAACACGCCCCTCAAGCCTAATATAAACCCAATTTTAGAGTAATTATCTTCACTTTCGGGCCGGGTAGGCCTTTGGTGAGGATATCCGCTAACATCTCGTCGGTCGGTAAGTATTGAATCATGATGTCGTTGTTTTGGAGTGAATCGCGAACGAAATATAGTCGGATGTCGAAGTGTTTTGTCCGTGCGTGTTGTTGATTTCCGTGTGTGATGGCGATCGCGGATTGATTGTCGCAATGAATCTTGATTGGGGATTGAATAGGTTGAAATATTTCGGTGATCAAGTGGCGTATCCAGAGTGCTTCTTTAGTTGCATGTGTAAGCGCAATAAATTCCGCCTCTGTTGAAGATAATGCAACGATCGATTGTTTTTGGCAACTCCAGGAAACCGATCCACCATCAATTTGAAAAAGGTACGCTGAAATCGAATGGCGGTGATCTTGAGATGCCCAATCGGCGTCGGCATATCCGATAAGTCCATCGTGGTTTCTACCTAGTACCAGTTTATAATCTTTAGTTCTTTTTAGGTACTTAAGTACTCTCTTAGCTGCCTCCTAGTGAATTTTTCCTGGGTTATCTAGGAATTGCGAGAGTAGTGATACCGCAAATGAGATATCCGGACGTGTCGCAACCGCGGCCCACATCAACGAGCCAATAGCTTGTCTATATGGGAATGTTTTCATTTCTTGTTTTTCGTTATCGGTTTCTGGACATTGGTCTTTAGATAACTTGATATTTGGATCTATAGGAGTCGCGTGTGTCTTGGCATTTTGTAGACCAAACCGGCTAACAATTCTTTCGATGTATGCCGGTTGAGAAAAGGTGATCGTGCGTGATTTTCGGTCGCGTTCGATTTTCATGTTGAGCAACCAATATATTTCGCCGAGATCCTTCATTTTGAAGATCTGGGAGAGATCATGCTTAATTTTGTCTACGATTGCCAAGTTAGCAGCAGTAATTGTGAGGTCATCTGTAGCTACAGCTATGACCGCGTGCCCTTTTTGTCCATGTCTATAAAATACGGCGGCATCCGAGGCTGATATTGTGAATCCAAGACTTTTTAATGCGCTGGATAGGCAATGATACCATTCACGTCCGGATTGTTTAAGTCCGTACATGGCTCTTTTTAATTTGAGTACATGATCTTGGGTTCC
>QLPI01017236.1:0-11861 GCA_003314275.1 Chroogomphus rutilus | reverse complement strand
CGCAACGCACGAGTACGTTGAAGCCAACGCCACTACTTTTGGCCTGCAGGACTTGGCCATAGCCCGCCCGACCTTTTGACAATACCCTTCGGCAGTACCGAAGTCCGTCAGAATCCAGCGCTTGACAGGAACCAATGTCATGACTACCAAGGTTTGGCTTGGGGAATATGGAAAGAACCAACAAAATCTTATTGCTGATTCTGGGTCAGACATCACTCTGATTACCCAAAGTGCTCTGTCAAAAATGGACAATCCACCCAAGGTCAAAACTGGACAAAAAATCAATTTGATTCAAGTCACTGGGACCTCAAAGATATCTGGATATGTAAATTTTCCCATCTTTGAAACAGATGCTGGACCAGTTAAGATTTATGTGGAAGCCTATGTGGTCAAAGGCATGTCCACACCAGTGATCCTATGGTGCGCGTCACTTAGTCACCGCAACTTTGAATTCGTGCACTTCCAATCATGTTAGGGATATTCTGACCAGGTGGAAATGGTCTATTTGATATGCAGGAGAGACCTACCAACCAGATTTCCATAAGACCCTCTGGTTGCCGAGTTTTTATACTGGACACCAAATGAATTGGCCGGTTTCCTTATTAAGGTGTCTATTCAGTAATCAATTACCATATAAGGAAGGTGTTTATTATGTAATCAATTGTCAAACCGAGCTGCCATACCCTCCGGTACCCGTCTATGGGATTTGTATTTTTGTGAACTGAACTTCTGGACGTGAAGTTGTACATCACAAGCACCCATTCCTCCATCATATGCATCCACCCAACGTCACATCCGATGCTCCCACTTTCAAATTGTTTCCACCGGGTACCGGGTACCCCCCTCTCCCCTTGCAGAGCGCCGGCTAAGCGCCGGATCCGAGGTCGCCTCCCCAATTTGGCCTCTGTCACAAAGTTGCGGTGACTAAGTGACGCGCACCATAGGAAATGATTTTGCAGATCAATATTCCATATCCATTGTCAGAGAGGAATCTTCCACTTATCTATTATTTGGGAATTCAGGGAGACATACAATTATACAGAACTCTGTTGGAGCCACCTCACAAGGAGATGATGGGCATGCATTCAAAATTAGGACCATTCCAAACTTGCCATCACTTCTAGCCAAGTTCAAAGCCTACAGATGTGCCAAAAATCTCAGAAAACAAATCAGAGGTAGAATTCTTAACTCAAATGTCAGGGCATCTTGGGAAATTTGTGTTTCATCCCAATCAGCAGTCTTAGTCCCTGTTAATGTATTTTTCCCAGGGAATTCTGAACATGTCTTTGTGGAAAAGATAATTCACTCCAATAAAGGCCCAGAAGATTGTTATGGAATTACAGACTCAATAATCTCTAGAGATAACCCTCAGCTTTATGTGTCCAATTTCTCCCAAGGACCAGTCATAATCCATCAAGGTCAATTACTGGGTTATGCCCAGAATCCCACTTCCTGGTTGGAAAATTCCAAAGGAAGCCCAGAACAGGTTGAGAAATTGCAAAAACATGCTCCCTGATAAAGGCTGTCACTGAGAAGCTGGGAATTGAGAAAGAAGAGCACATATATCCAGGTCCAGACAACCATGAAGAAGAAATTGTGCCTGGAGGACCCAAAACACAATAATTACCTGCAGAAATTATTCCGACCACACAGTTGATCAAAGAACTGGATTTCTCACCTGACCTGAGTCCTAGCCAAAGAAAGGACCTAGAAAGAATAGTTTTCAAAAACAAGGATACCTTTGGACTTGATAGGCACCTAGGGAATCATGATGCCAAGGTTGAGATCAGTTTAAGGCCAGAAGTTAAGGAGATATCTTTACCTCCTTACAATGCTTCCCCTTCTAAAAGGGAGATCATTGATAAGCAAATGGATGCATGGATCAAGCTAGAAGTCATTGAACCATCCAAGAGCCCATGGGGATTCCCTGTATTAATTGTCTACAGATCAGGGAAACCAAGGATGTGCATTGACTACAGAAAACTCAATGGAAGGGTTATTCCTGATGAGTTTCCATTGCCCAGACAGGATACCATTCTCCAGGCCCTCACTGGATCCAATTGGTTAACCACCCTGGATGTTCTTTCTGGTTTTACCCAGTTAAAGATGGCTGATGAGGCCAAAGAAAAGACAGCATTTCAGACTCACAGAGGTCTTTACCAATTCAAGAGAATGCCATTTGGTTATAGAAATGGCCCAGCCATTTTCCAAAGAGTGATGCAAAATGTCCTGGCTCTATACCTTTGGATTTTTGCCTTGGTTTATATTGATGACATTGTGATTTATTCAAAAACATTTGAAGATCACTTAAATCACTTAGATCAAGTGTTTCATGCAGTCAGTGATTCAGGAATTACATTATCACCACCAAAGTGTCATTTGGCATATCAGTCACTCCTCCTCTTAGGACAGAAAGTGTCCAGACTTAGACTTTCCACTCACAAGGAAAAAGTGGATGCTATTTTAGACTTAGAAGAACCAAGGAATTTACATGAACTACAGACTTTCTTGGGAATGATGGTTTATTTTGCAGCATACATACCCTTTTATGCCTGGCTAGTGGCCCCCTTGTTTGAGTTGTTGAAAAAGGACACTAAATGGGAATGGGGAGAAACTCAACAAGAAGCCTTTAGGCTGTCAAAGAAAGCACTGGTTAGCTCATGAGTTTGTGCATATGCTGTGCCAGGCCTGGGTTACAGAATCTATTCTGATGCCTGTGATGTAGGCATAGCAGCTATTTTGCAACAAGTCCAGCCCATCAAAATCCAAGACTTAAAAGGAACAAGGACTTATGAAAAACTATGGAAAGCCTAACAAGATGGACTCCAAGTCCCTAGTCTAGTCATCCCAGTCAGCAAGGAAGATAATCCACCTGAAGACATTACATGGGACACAGATTTTGAAGAAACCACTGTCAAGGTAGAAAGGGTTATTGCATACTGGTCAAAAACACTTAAACCAGCTGAAAGAAACTACTCACCCACTGAAAGAGAAGCCCTAGCTCTGAGAGATGGACTGGTGAAGTTTCAGCCTTACATTAAGGGAGAGTCAATCACTGCTGTGACAGACCATGTAGCATTAGTTTGGAGCAGGACTTTCCAAAATGTAAACAGGAGATTACTCACTTGGGGAACTGTATTTGCTGCTTACCCAGATCTCCAAGTAGTACACAGAGCTGGAAGAGTACATTCAAATGTGGATCCTATCTCCCGACTCAGGAGAAGAGTTCCATACCAGGAAGGACCTGTACAAGATGGATCAGCACATACCATTCTCAACTCAGATCAAGAATTTCTTATGGATTTTTACAAAGAGATCTCTCCCCAATTCGAGGCCAGAACACTCCAGTTAATGGCCAGGTTCGAAGAAGAGAATGAAAAGCTAGAAATCAGAACACTGAAGACTAGTGTGGAAGCTGAAACTCACCAAAAAACATCTCTGATACCATTCCAAGCAGCCAGAACCTTCAACTTGGTTACTGCCATTCATCCTAAAGAAATGGAAGATTTTGTCCATGGTTATGATTCAGACCTTTATTTTTTGAAGATACAAACTGGGTTGAGGAATGAAGCTGGCTGGAACAAAGTTCAGCAACCTTTATTTTCCGAGAGGGAAAATAGACTCATCTTTTTTGAAGATTGGAATGGAAACCTAAGACTATGTGTGCCAAGGAATCAGCAAGCAAAATTCATGAGTGAAACACATGACAAACCTGCAGAATCTGCCCATGCAGGGTACCATAGGACATATAACTGCCTGGCTGCCACCTACTACTGGCCATGGATGAGTAGAGACATCAAAAAAATTGTAGTCAGTTGTGATATATGTCAGAAGGCTAAATCTAAATGGCACACATCTATGGGACTGTTGCAACCAATCCCAATACCCGGATGACCCTTTGAGGTGGTGACCATGGACTTCATCACAGAACTGCTGGTTAGCAATAGTTACGATTGCCTCCTTGTAATTGTAGACAAACTCACCAAATTTGTTTCTGTGGTCCCTAATACATCGGATATCTATTTTTCAAAAAAAATAGTTAGCATATATGGACTTCCAAGACAAATAATCGCTAACCGAGACTCCCAGTGGACCGGAACATTTTGGAAAGAGGTTACTAGACTTTTAGGTGTTAAAAGAGCACTTACTACTGCTCATTATCCTCAGGCAGATGGCAAAACCAAATAATGAACCAAATTTTGGAAACAGCCCTCAGAACATATGTCAGCCCAGAACTAGATGACTGGCATACATACCTGAGACAATTCGCCTTAGGCTATAATACCACCCCACATACATCAACTGGATTTAGTCAAGCATTCTTACTCTATGGATTCCACCCTACAACAGGAGCAACTGTCTTGCACCAGCCAAGTGAGATGGTAGATAGACCTGAAACAGGGCACCAAGGACATGCACCTGATGACCCAGATGTTTCAGAAAGTTTCAAAGCTCAAGAATTCCTAGAAAAATTTGAAACTTATAGATCTAGGGCTAAGGAATCCCTATTGTTTGCTCAAATGGTTCAACAAAAAATTTACAATGAAGGTTGCTTAGAAATCGAGTTTGAAGAAGGCGACTAGGTGCTCATAGACCTACACTCCCTGGACATGCTCAGAAACAAAAAGGGACTGGGCAGGAAATTGCAAATGAAGTATGATGGGCCTTTTGAGATCCTAGAGAAGAAAAGCCTCATAACTTGCTGACTCAGAATGCCAGCATCTTATGGAATTCATCCAGTGATCAATATTGCACATCTGGAAAAATATCACATGTCCTCAGATGAGTTTGGCATTCGCCTAAGCAAACAACTGGGCAGGGCAGACTTCTCTGAGATCCCTGAATATGAGGTTGAAACAATCCTCATATCCAGGTGGAGAGAAGCCCAAAATGGCCAGAAAATTGAGGAATTTCTGATTAAATTCAAGGACTATGACTCTAGCTAAAATGAGTGGCTGACCAGGAGGCAACTCAAGAATGCACCCCAGATTCTAAGGGAATGGGACGACTCCAAAAGAGTGGTCAAACGAAAATACTAGAACATTGAACCATGTTCTACCATATACCCCAGTCAGTTAGAGTCCCAGAAAAATATTTATAAAAAGACTAAAAAAAATGCAGTATAAGTCCATTAACACAAAAAGATTCATCATTTCTAAGAATCCTCAGTAGCTTTAAAATTCCCAATCAAATTATTCAACTTCTATTATGTCTACTCTCATCCATATTACAGCAGCCAACTACCAAATCGTCCAAGTCGGGGACCATTTCCATCAATTGCCCATCCACATGCCAGCCCAAGTACGAAGGAGGACCTGTGTTCAACTTCAACTTTTATTCACCTACCTCTCGAGACTTTACTCATTACAGGATATTCGACCACAAGGTCTCAGTCCTCAGGCCCAAGTTGGCAGATGCTATCTAGGAATCGACCTGCATGAAAATCAGAGAAATAATAGCAGCCGGTAATTGGGAACCAGGTCACCCTATGATGCCACTTATAATTCCCAAGGAGAAACTACAAGAGCTGGGGATGATACACCCAGAATTTTCTCCTGTCC
This sequence comes from Chroogomphus rutilus, assembly GCA_003314275.1. Classification (NCBI taxonomy): domain Eukaryota; kingdom Fungi; phylum Basidiomycota; class Agaricomycetes; order Boletales; family Gomphidiaceae; genus Chroogomphus; species Chroogomphus rutilus. The sequence continues at coordinate 6,300 of QLPI01017236.1, read as the reverse complement.
ACTGCCTATCCCTTAATATACTGAAGGTTCTGAACAAACAGGAAGAAATATTTAACTGGTTGGAAATGTGGCAGCAGTTAGGCCAGAAGCTTACCACTTGGACCTTAAAGGCAAAAGAAGTCTCCAGGGACAACCCTCATACATCTTGGAATTGGACCCACCTCGAGAGAGCTCAAGTGGATAATTGGAGCATTGTTCACCATACCCACTTGGAATATCCTGATGATGAGGAGGACAAATTTGTGGAAAATGAGGGAGAACCAGGTATGCTATCCATATATATACGCATATATTCTGGACTATCTCGACCACTAGGAGAGTACTATAATTGGTGGATATCTCCATCCACTACCTCACACTGTTACGGCATCAATACCTCCCTAAAATGAAAATGATCCGAGGAGGAGGATGCTGAGGAAACCAGCCCTCATTACCACACCTCCAACTTATCAGATGGGAGCCTTCAGTCTCTCACAAATTCGACAATCAGGGAAACCTAGGTTATCCTCACTACATACCAATGAATGCCCTATTCGGTCAGCCATATGAATCTTATGGAGCCCAGCTGGGAAATTATGGGATTATTTCTCCTTAAATTAGATTCTATGTGTGTTGACTTGAATAGAGGTTTGGAGGGGGGATGATGTTGGAGAATGGTGAATTCTCTAGTAGATATGAAGGGCCATCAAACCAGGATCAGCATAAAGGATTCCAAACCTCTCTCACTCAGAAAATAATCCAACAAATCAGTCTTGAATTGACTATCAAAAAAATATAATAACTTTGGCTGAGTGAATTACTCAGGGTAATTAACTCTTAAAACATCAAACCCTCAAGTCCAAAGAAAATCCTCAAAAACATAGCTTTTTCATCTATTTCTATTTGGACCCACAAGGAACCATAACTGGGTGTCTATTACTTAATACACAGAAAATGGCACCAAATTCCTGGGTCAAGTTCTCAAAACAACTTGTACAACAAATTCCTGGGATTATATAATAACCATTACATAAAGGTCAGCCCAGAAGCATGGCTCATGCACTAATAATATTTTGTGACCTGACCAGTCACAAAACTACAAGCCATGGGAACATTTCTTTTCTTTTGTCATTAGTGACTACAAGGGTGACACTGTGACTTCCAGGGGAACCCAGGACCTTCCATCCCTTTCTGTAAGCTTCTCACTAATTTCTAGAAGGTCTTGCCTTATTAGGGAGTTACATAATCAGCTTAGAATTAGTATACATAGAGACTAGTTCTGTAGCATAAAAGTAATCAATCTTATCTTTACCTATAATCTGCCAGATTATCTAAAGTGCTGCCAGCACTGTCTTAAGTAGGTTGCCAACCACTAAGACTTATCAACAGAGGTTTGTCCATGGAATAAATCTCAACCCTTCTATGTGGTGGAAGGTTTCTTGGCCAAAATATAAAAGGTATGTAAAAACATCATAAAAGAACTAAACTAGATTTTATAGAACATCCGTGGAAATAATCCTAGGCAAGGGTAGAATAATAGTTCACAAACATAAACTATTATTCCTACACATAATTGACAAGTCACCTGCCAAGGCCCCCTCTAAACAATTCTTTTTGGACATCAACCCAGACATGCATTAGCTTGCTGTTATCTTGTTAGAGAACTTGATTAGGCTTTCTTCATACCAAAGTTTTGTCACAGCTCTCAGGTTACCAGCTTATGGTTCCAAAACAGTACTGGTCATGTTCCAGGCGGTTTAGGGCCTTTGTGAGAAAGTCAGCTCCATTCTGAGTTCCAGGGATATGTGAGGAGCAAACTGTCTTCAAGTGTATTAGGTCACGAATGAAGTGCCATTTGATGTCAGTGTGTTTAGACTTGCTGTGAAAGACTAGATTATCTGATAATGCAACAGCATCCATGTTATCAGTGAATATGTGGATAGGCTTATCAATTTGCATGAATAGTTTTTGACATATCTGCTTCAACCAAACAGCTTCTTGACATGCTATTCCAAGAGCATAATATTCTGCCTCAGTGGTAGACAAAGCGATGGAGGACTGTTTTTTTGATTTCCATGCAATGGGGCCATTGGCAAGTATGAACGTATATCCACTGGTTGACTTTTGGTCACATGAGTCTTCAGCATAGTTTGCATCACAGTATTTCCATGGTATCAAGTGGTCGTGTTCGACTTCCTCTCGTTTGGGGTCCCTTTTGTACACAATTCCCATCTCTTTTGTTTCCTTAAGGTACCTTAACACACTCTTTCCTGCAATCCAATCCTGCTGACTGGGGTTCTTGTTTGATTGTGAAAGGAATTGTGTAATGTAGGCAATATCTGGGTATGTTGACATAGCTGCATAGGTTAGGGATCTAGTAAGTGCTTGGTACTCTTTGATGTTCTCATATGGTGTGTTTTCATTGTTATGAAGGTGTGATCCTTTGTCTACAGGGGTGTTCACAGGGTTACACTGGGTCATGTTGAACCTTTGGAGCATTGAGTCAATATACTCAGATTGCGATAATTTCAGTGTTCCCAGGTGAGTGTCTCTTGTTACTAGTATTCTGAGTACTTTGAATGGTTTAGAAGTATCTTTTTCTTTGATTTTGTAGAATTTTTGAATACTGGCTTTATGGCTTAATTCCTCCCCCTTGCTCAAACATATCCCAGTACCGTTGTCTACATGTGTGTCAATAGCTGTGATGCCCTCTTGTGATTGCCTAATGAAGACTCCTGTGTCACTCCCTAGAGGTGCAAATCCTAAATCCTTCAATTTCTCCTCAAGATCTTCTCTCCAGACACGTGCAGCCTTAGGTAAGCCATATAATGCTTTGTTAAGCTTTGCAACTTTGCCCAGTTATCATAACCATCAGGGAATTTGACATATATGTCATGGTCTATTCTCCCATGAAGATAGGCTGAGTCAATGTCCCAAGCGAAAATATGTAGGTCTTTGACGGTTGCAAAAGCCAGCAGAATCCTGAGCAAAGATCACCTCCTGTCCCAATCCATCGACACCCGCTACTGGGAGAGACAATCGGAAATTGCCAGAGAGCCCCCCTCCACCTGGAACTTCAACCACCCCTACAACAGAGGGAGGACCCCCATGACCATGTATTCGGCCCCTAACACGGGCAATAAGATGGCCAATGCAGGCCAACCCATGACCCCATCCAGTGGCAGCAGGACTACCATGGATCTTTCGTCCAAAATTGGAAAAGACGGAAAACTTACACCGCAAGAACGGCAACACTGCTTCGAACAAAACCTCTGCCTCTTCTACGGCAGATTGGGCCACTCAGCCAAGGAATGCCCAAGATCCACCACCACAGTCACTAAAGGACGAGCAGCCTCCGTGACAGAAGAGGTTGAAGAAGAGTCTGAGACATCGGATGCTTCAGAAACTGAGGAATAAGAAGCTAGGCTCCCGACTCTGGCACCAGTTGTTCGCGTTGAACACCAACTGTGCTAAAGGACGTAAAACAAAACAATGCATCCAACCTTTTCAGGAATATGACCCCCCGTGACCAATCGTTGAAAAGATTTCAACCCATTTCTGCGGAAACACTCCAACCCTCCGACTCCAACCCTCCGACTCCAACCCTCCGACTCCAACCCTCCGAATCCAACCCTCCGAATCCAACCCTCCAAACCCCATCAGAATTATAGCTGCAAGGACCATACACTCACCCACTATGATCCGTTGATTGACAGGGCATTGAGTACTACTCGTTTAGATTTATCCTAACTGATTCTTGGCATCATGGAGCCAGCAGTTTTCACTCAGTGCTCAATCTGACCCTCCGAAAAACTCCACTCAGGAAGAACCCTGAACACCGCAGAATCCCATACCATCCCTTAGACAAAACGGTACTATGTGTAGATCCTCTTAGACTAGAACTCCTCTTAGAATGTTAATAACGAGCTGAACTAATTAACACGATTCAACTGAGACTCGAATTGCAGGACATCCCCCGAATCCCAACAACACTACTGCCATCCAAGCAACAATCTGGTAAAAATGAATGCCACAATCATCATGACCACCACGACCACTACGACCCCGACCATGGAGTTGGGCAGACGATGAGATGTCTATCCCAGGAAGGAGAACATCCGGAAAACAAAACCATTGGTTTAGGATTCCTTATCTCAACTGAAACCCAAACACCACCTAAAAACCACATGAATTCACAACACCAATCATACAGAAAAAACAATCAAATCAGCACCCCCATCCTGACCATTCAAATCCTTCCCAACCCATGCTGAACCCAAACCCCCATCGGAACCACCCGACCCGCTACCCGAGCAAACAAGAAAATGATCCACATCATCCAGAAACGAAGCATCAAGCCCCCGATCTTCTGTCAGGAATGTTGTTAATGCGTCAGTGAGGCTCCCAAACAACCTCACATCCTCCAAACAAATCCCAGTAGTTATCAAACTGGACATACGACAATGATACCATGCGAAGAGGTCCAAGAGATGGCACAGTTCCTCCCAGTACTTATCCAAATGAGCCAGATACACAGAAATACACTCGAGTACCTCCGAGCCACTCACTTCTGCCCCCGACTCACCAGAAGTCACGTCCCACTCCAAATCCCGACAAGGAACAGTCCTGGACGATGACTGCTTCAAAAAATGGCTTGCTACAGAAAATCAGAAGGAGAAAGGCTCCGACAAGGACACCACACACCATAGTAATCACAGACCCTAATAGTACGAGCACGAAGAGTGGTCAACTCTTCGTCAAGAATGTGCAAATACTGCGCCTCACTTGACCTCGAACCATAAAGGGGGATGCGGAAAAAATCCCCGAGGTCTTCCAAAGGATGGGAATCCGTGTTCTCCATTGGGGAAAGGCCCCTTCCAGTTCTGCAAACACCCCCTTTTATAGGCGAACGAACCACCAGCGCTTATCGATCAAAACATCCCAGGAAACAGTCAAGAGACTCCCTGTTATGGCCCATGCCGCCAATAAACCCACACTAAAACCCACAACCACCTGCACCATTTCCGGGACCTTTCTGATCGCTAAAAGTCTGAATAACCGGTTTCCGGATTTCCGACATACCATTCTGAGGTTCCGTGTTTCCAAACCTCCAAAGATTCTGAAGTCAAGGTTTCGCTCCTTTGATAGACGACGTGCAGGATCATCGTGTACCTCACTTCTTTGTTCTTCATTTTATATTGCCCCTTGTACTCTCCTCCCCCTTGTCTTTACTCGGTAAAAGATAGTACAAGAACTAGATACATGTATATAAGTCACCAGTCGACTGGACTATTGCCAGTACAAATATCGACTTAATTCTGCATCGTAGTTTCCGATTAAGTTCCGGTAAACTTTCCAACTCTCCGAAATTAGAGACAGACAATCGAGGAGGGCGCAACACATAAGTTGAAGCCAAGTCCCTGCAACCTCAAACCACTCATACCACCCTATACCATGAACAGTCCTAAGACCCCCGGCGCTTCCCAACTCTCCGTCCCCATTCCAATTCCGATTCTGAGTCCGACCCTTAGTCCCTCTGTCCCCGGAGTACGAACTCCCCCTTCGGAAATCATTCGGAACCCTCCGGAAACCCTTCCAGAAGCCTCTAGCTAAGCACCGACACGTGGATTTAACACTCTCACAGTAATGTCCATCTTAATTACCACTTCAATTAAGCTTAGGACCTCAAGGGCTCGGTCCTAGTGGAGGGATACTGTTATGGCCCATGCTGCCAAACAAACCCACATTAAACCCCACAACCACCCGCACCGTTTCCGGGACCTGTCTGTAAGGGCAACCCTCTTACAGCCCTGAGATATATCTCAGAGGCGAGCTAAGCAGGGGGAATCCAAAGTGTTTAATTGTTTTACTACTGCCTAAATACATATGGAGTCCTCACCTAAGCAGGGGGAATCCAAAGAGGAAAGTCTAAGGATCCCGCTGCTGGTGAGCCCCTTTTATACCCTTTGTGTGGGTGGTCTGTGCACTAATTACAAATCAATACATCGGAGTTTGTAGAGCCAACTTCCTGGTACTAAGTCCGAGGCTCGGACGTTCACTCTGGGTTTCTAGTCATCATGCTTCAAGATCGTTCCCGTCTCCACTCGATGGTTTCTGGATGTTTTTAGCCTCGGAGTTGATCGGAGTTTGAAATGGTACTTCGGACTTGGATCAGGCTTCGGAGAAGGTCGTCCCCTGACATCACCCCCCCTTCTAGAGTGTTGCATCCTCGTGGCACGGAATAATAGGGATTCGAAAGCCATTGTTCGGATTCTCCAAGGTGCTCCTGGGTGTTGTAGGTAGAACTCTTGAATTTTAGTG
>QLPI01017228.1:0-28408 GCA_003314275.1 Chroogomphus rutilus | reverse complement strand
CAGCTGAAACCTTCAGCACAGCTGAGCCGAACCCCCTAGCAGAGCCTAGCCAACCCCCCAGCCGAGCCCAGCTGAACCTTCCCAGCAGAGCCCATCCAGCCCAGCCCTCAGCTAGGGGTTCATATTTTTATTGCATGTTTGGGAGCTATGAATGTATCATTTCAAATACAAAGTACATTTAAATCAGCACTTCTTTATATACAATATTTTTGGTTTTAACGGCTTTATTTAAAAACACATGTACCCTTCTCCAATTTGTCGCTCGGGACATTGCTACATACAGTTGTCCATGTGAAAATACTGGATACCACAAATCAATTCCGACTGTTTTTAAAGATTGTCCTTGGGATTTGTTGATAGTCATTGCAAATGCCAATCTAACTGGAAATTGATGACAGTGAAGCTCAAAAGGCAATTCTTCTGTATTTGTTAAAACTGTGATCCTGGGAATAAACGCCATTTGTCCTGCTGTTGGTCCTGAAAGTATTCTGACATGTAAGACTCTGTTTGTCATACCAACCAAGCGAAGGCGAGTTCCATTGCAAAGTCCTTGACTGACATCCAGATTTCTGAGAAGCATTAAAGGCACTCCAACTTTGACCTTTAATTGGGAGGGAGGAAGGCCACCTATGGTGATAGAATTGAGATATTCTGCAGGATATTGGTGATCATCTTCTCCCTCTTCTTTGACAGTATCAGCACTTGAATAAAGCTTCTCTTCTCCTTGGAATTGTGACAGGACCAATGCATTGATTTCATCCACCTCTACATTTCTTGGGCAAAGAATGGCACGCTCCAAAAAAAATAGGTCTGATTGATTTTCAAAAAAGGGATAGGTCACTGAAATCAGACTGGATAGATTTGGACCACATATCATTTGTCGAGGGATAACAAAAGAGTGATCCAGAGGAAGATGGTTTCCATGACCAATCTCCACCAACCATTGGGCAAACACAGCATTTTCAGGATCATGGCTGTCTAATCACATGTTTTGGGTTAGATGTAGCACTTTGATATTATGCCACAGATAGGAGCTTTGAATGCAAGCTCCTATGATCTCTTCTTTGGTAGCTTTGGGAACAACTGGCAGGGTCTGTTGAAAATCTCCACCCCATGCAACAGTAATGCCTCCAAATGGCAGATGAGGTTGTTCAAGAATATCTTTGCAAGTTCTGTCTACAGCCTCAATGGCATACCGATGTTGCATGGTCACCTCATCCCAGATGATCAGACTGGTCTCTTTCAAGAGCTGGGCCCGGTGCGTACCCTTTTTGATGTTACAAAAGGTATTTTGGTTAAGGGTAATAGGAAGCTTGAACATGTTGTGAGTAGTCCTTCCTTTGATAATAATGGCATACCAGATGAGGCGACACAGAGGACAATCAAATTTTGTGCCCTTGCTGAATGACAGAGAGTATTCCAGGTAAATGATTTGCCAGCACCTCCTACACCATTGACAAAGAAGAGATCCCCATTTTGCCTCCCTTGACCATCTCTCCTCAAAGCAGATGAAAGGATTTGGTCATGTATGTTCTTTTGGGTTGAATTCATTATTGCGATATTGATACGTGCATGTTCCAACTCTGATGCTGAATTGTAATGGCGTTGTTCAGCAATCAATCGATTTCCAAGGATCCCCTCCCAGTTTCCAGTGACTTGAGGCATATCATGAAACTCTGCAAGACTTCACTCTTCCTGGGACATGATTTTGTCTATAAGGAAAAGGCCAAAGTCATAGACTTGTTCATCTGTAGGAGTTTCAATTCCATGGCTAACTTGGAGTTGATATGCCAGATCATCACAAATTTCATTCCGAAATTGGGTCCATAGTTGAGCAGGATCTGAAGGTATACAATGAAGCATGATTGTCACCAAGAGCCTCCTTAATTAAGATCCTGTCTGCATTCCTGCTGCTTCTAGGAGACACAGCCTCCATTCTGTATCATCCTCTAGAAGACCACGTGCAAGGCAGGCAGCTTTGAAAGTATCATATTGAGTGCCCTCAAATGACCTGAGTTCTTCAAATGAACATGCTCCTTTAACCACTGTCAGAAGGGTGCGCAAGAAAAACCGTTCTCCAGAAGAAGGACTGGCAAAATGTATACGACCAATGGTAGACAGCTGTACCCGAGGTTTCCATAATTTAGACCTTGGTACCCAGACAAATTTTTCAGGGAATTGAACATAGAGCAAATCACGTGCTTCAGGATACCTTGCATTTGCTTCAAAGTAACCCATGAGCATCGTTTTGGCATGTTCAGCCCTTTCAAGTATAGTTGGGACATCCTGTGTTGCATCAAAAATAACATTATGCTGGCCAGGGAGATGAACAGGAAGTGCCATCACAGCTGGAATCTGAGCATGGATTTTATACTCTAGCAACCTCCAACACGCCTCATGCAAACTGACATAGCGTGCATCAAGATATTGTGGATTTCATTGTGATTTTGGCCAAACTCCATTGTTGTCCTATCATGCCCCTTGTACACATATTTGTGGATGTATTTGATGGATCGCACATTGAATGTAAGCTCCACATTGATATGACATCCAAATTTAAGAAGGAGCATTGGACAGTAAGGAACCACATGGCGATTATCCATCTCATAGCCTCTGATGAGATGTTTTCTGCCATCATTAGGACATCGATAGAGTGGGTATCCTTCCTCATTTACTGAAGTCTGATCACGAAATGGTTTGGGGAAATGTTTGGCACAATGTCCATCTTGCATACATAGTGAGTTTGGGTGTTCACTCCCACAGGGTCCATGAGTCATCATCTCACAAACCAGGCTATACAATCGCGGATAGGTTTCCTGGTCTGGAAAGGTAGCCCAAATCAAGGAATCAACCTCATCAGGCATTTTAATTTTAGATGATTGATCAAACCATATTAGAAGGTGTATATGTGGTAACCCTCTCTTTTGGAATTCAATGGTGTAGACACGTGCAATTGTCCTGCCTAAGATGCTCTCTTCAGTGATACAATGAATAAGATGCTCTTTCTTCAGGTAAAAAACTCGTGCCACCAAGTCAGGTCTGTCTTGAGGCCTCTGTCCTGGAAATAGTGCAGCTTTGACTTCCTCCCAATTAGGATTGGCAGTCATGGTTAGGAAAGCATCGGCAGGCCCATATTTCCTGGAAATAGCCAAAGAATTTTGAAGATTAACCATCATTTCTCTGGTACTCCCAGTAAAAGAGACAGGCAGGATGACCTTTTTCCCCAAAGAATGTGGAGCAAGATCATTATCTAAGCCAGCAAATGCATCGACCACCTGATTATATAATTCAGACCGCAATGTGTTCTGGTGTAGGTGAAACCATTTTAGTCTGGACTGTTCAGTGGCTGCCCAAATATCGACAATATACTGTTGAAAGAGTTTTCCAGCTTTAAAGAGTGTATCTGCTTCACCGTCACGAACAAAAAGATGATATCAATGATATTTGGCCATTGACACGCCTCTCTCATGCTCTCTAGAATGCTGTTCAAACTCTTGCTCAGGTTCAGGTTCAGCTGCAGATGCAAGAGTTCGAAGAGGAATATTAGGATGCCAGCCTATCTCTCCTCTAGGAAACAGCAAAACATAATGCAAGGGGGTGTATATAGGGTTTTCTTCACCAATTCTAGAAAGGGGCCCGCTTCTAAGTTGTATGACGATGTCTCTATGGTTTTCACCATCTCCTTCACCAGGTAAAACAACTGCAATTTCATCCACAGATGGCACATTATATCATCTAACATCTGTATGGCATCGATACGTAAGTCTGGCTTCAATGTTATTGCTGTTTGGATGGTCGCACAACCTTTCAAGGCCTTGACGATACAGAGTAACAAAAGGATTAGACGACAGCATCATTTGCTGAAGGTCATTCAATACCGCATTGTCTAAAATGTTTCTATTGTGGTTTTGTCGATATCCTAAAGCTTCACTGGGGTCATAAAAATAGAGCTGCGCATAACATGGCTGTTCACCTGGAAGTGGAAGAAGTGATCCATGTCTGTGGTAAACCTCTCCATGAATTTTGAAGACATAAGGACCATGGCCTAAGACGCTAGAATCTAATTTAACCCCCAATGACATGAAGGCCAAGGACGCATTATATTGACATATGTGCTCTCTGAACTGTTTTGCCCTATTGTCCTGACTGTTTAAAAGAGTCCTCAAAATATCAGGTGGCTCTGGCAACAACGGCAAGGATATTCTGCCGGCCGAACAACAAATTCCAAATTTAGGAGAACGATTAGAAGAACGCATAAGTCGTTCAGCAATCCAGTGCCATGCATTGCAATCAGAACACCTGACATTCATCAAACCCAGATCATCACCCGGTATAATGTTTTCAACTACCGGTTGACGTGCCAAGGGAGCATTTTGTTGAGGAATATGTAAAAAAGGTTCAGGTACAGGCTGGGGAAGATGTGGAGGAGATGACATGGAATGTGTCTGATGAATTGATGTAGGAGGAGAATTGGGATGTAAAATAGGAAGAGGAGGTGGTGGTTGAATAAGTGGCCTTTGATGTGAACGAAAGTCATGTCTCTCTGGGTGAGGTACAGCCATAGCACGTAAATGAGCCACACCTGCTGTACCCAAAGGAATTTCATTTGGAATGACAGAAGATCTGACATGATGACCTTGTATGGTAGGAAGAGACTGAGCAATAGAGCGCAAATACGAAACACCTGCTGAACCCGAAGGGATATCTTGTAAATGTATAGGGCTAACAGGATTTCGATAATGTGATTGAGGTGCAGATGGTTCCCTTATATGATACAGAGAAGGTGAGGATCTTTCCAACTGCTCACGATGCTCTGCACGCCTTGCTTGACGATCTCTCTCTAGTGTAGAAGACATCCTGTTAATTACCTATAGGTCAATAATGATAATCAATAATGTGTGCAACCACTTACAGGACACTAATAGAGAGTTACTATTTGATTAAGAAAAAGGGGGGGATGCTAGGCTAATTTCTGTAAAAAAAAAACTCCAAAACACTCCAAGAACCTATCCAAGGAAAGAGGGGCAGTCCAAGGTCCACCAAAAGGGAATGGTCCTCCTCCCCACAATATGTGCACAGGATTTCACCAAGGAGGAATTCACCGCAAGACAGAGGGAGATCTCAAAGGCTTGTATGTGACTCAGGAACTGTAGGCAGAATATCAAGGATAATGCAGGCTCTAAAGCTGGCCACCTTGACTCTACCGTATGTAACAGAAACTGAGTTAAGCCACTCCCCCCGTATGAGCCATGAGAGGTACTTGGCTACAGCAAACTACGGGCCGTGCAGGCGCACTTCACACTCAATTGGGCTTGATCAGCACCTCAGATACCCCTGCACACACACGTGGGACCCCACCACCGTTGTTAAGTAAGGACGCTGGTGGGTATGCTAGTCAGTGATCTGCAACTAAGTGATCACCTATGCCAACCCTGAGGAGCAAGGAAGGCGACCTGGGAACCTGGAGTGGACACAGCATGTCATCTGTCAGAAATGGTGATGTAAGTTGAAGGTCTGTACCAATATATTAACCTCAATCCTTTCCTCCTTCTGTGTCGTGTGCCAATGCCACATTTCCATCCTCATTTCAAGCCGATTTTTGAATCATCATTTCCTACTCAATTGTTGACAGAGGGGAGGCTAGGATCGAATGTTTTTGTTTTTGAGATGGTCTTGCCTGAAGTCTTTGGGAACCATCCATGTATAAGAATCTTTATTTGTTTTCAGGGATGCCGATTGATTTGATTTCCATCATGGTCATGGGGTGAGTTGAGGTAGCAGCTGGTATCCATTTCAATATAACAAGGGACTTGAAGGATAACAACTTTCTGCGCAACTTTTTGAAGAAGGTGAGTGTACTATTCACTTGTTTTGAGCCATGCATTACGCTACACGGTCCCTTACCCACTACAGTCCTTGTGAGGGTGACCTCATCTCAATCCCATTGTCAATACTGTTGTCCTTAATGTCCTCAGTGACACTACTATCAATATCAGTACAGCCAACACCCCAGTATGCATTCTCCCCTGCCCCACCATCCTTAGCAGTACCCTCTCTTCCAAGTCAAATGGACGTGTTTCCTCCGAGTCAAAATGGTGCTTTTCTTCCAAGTCAAAATGGCATGTTTCCTTCAAGTCATCAAAATGGCATGTTTCCTCCAAGTCAAAATGGCACATTTCCTTCGAGTCAAACAGCAGCATTCATATCTCACTTTCTATTCTCTTCCTCATCCCTTCCTTCTTCCCAACCTGTTTTGGCCAGACTCTTATCAGAATCATCAAACCCCTCAGTCATCACACATCTCATTGCCTTGACATTTCCTCCACAGACTGCTACTTCTTCTTCACATTTGGTATCCCAAACAGTACACACCTCTTCTTCTTCTTCTACCATGATTGGTGCAGCCATCAATGAAATATTAGGCAGCATTTTACTTGGTCTTATCATTGGTCTCTTTCTGAGGAGACATCACAAAGCGGTCTCTTCAGCTGCCCATATAGACACCTCTGGTGAAAGAGGGAATACACTCACTGGTTTCTTCCAAGCACCAACTCCAATGACAACTACACCCTTTCTTCTGTCCCAAGCAAATACATCTTCCCAACAGGCCTTGATACAGCCAAACAAGAAGCAAGACACACAGAGACCTGGAAGGCAACAACCAGTCATACCTAGTGATAGTGACTCTATGTCTCAGTCCTCCACCAGTGACCAGTTACCCTCATACAACACCAATTGTGGAAACTCTGTGACAGCTCCCCATGATGCTTTACTCACTGCCTGTTTGGAAATGTTGAGTGTGGAGTATATTGCAGAGGGACCATGGGCTTCAGAACATCCAATTCCTGCACTGAAGGGTGTAGCTTATAGGATCACTGATGGAAAGCCATGGAGGAATGACCTTTCCCAGTCCCTGAGCCAATTGCCATTATACCAGGAATAAATAACCCCTCATACAGTATTGTATGAAGCTAAAGTAAATACAAGTTAGCTGTTCACTAATTCTCTAAGCTCAAAAATAATATAGGGAAATTCTATTGTAAAAAAAATCATTTAGGACTCTTAATTCAAGTACCAAGCACATAGATACAAAAATTAGTTGGAGCAGCAGGATGTCCCAAAGAGGTGAATTATTTAATAATATATGACATACTTAGAAACAACAAAGATATGCAATAATGAGTGAAGCAGCACTTCTTAGCTGCAGATGACAAGGGACATTCATCTCATAGTTAGAAAGATTTATTTCTGAGCCATAGCAATATACTCCATGCTCTCATTCCAAGAGCTTCCTGATATGGGACAAACTTAGTAAACAAACTGAATCTGTTGTATACAAATAGCTAGAGACTTATACAGCAATGTTCAGTCACAAAAATACCTTCTAAAAATCATTGAGTTGACTCTGAATTACTACATCTACCAAAGGCAGTCACCAGCACCGACATCACATTACATGTTGTGTTACTCATCTCTAACCTTCAGAATACTTCCAAGTCAAATTTATTACAGATATACATAATGTTCTGGAAAGTCTAATTAAGAACAAAATGATTTACCCATCACTCACATCAATTCCTCAACTACTTATCATTTTCTTCAGACTTACATCCTCACTTGTTTAATAATGTAGCAAATGTCGGTGACAGACATGAAGTTAGCATGGGAATGTTTGAAAGCCGACATTTAGGCCTTGGGGCACGGGTCTCCTGGCAGTGGCCTTATTCTTGAAAGACTGTTGAAAAGGCACAGTACCATTTGAGGCTCCACTGGATACAACATCACCGTAACTAGGTTGCAGGTCATTCATTTTTCCCCTTGCCGTTATATAGCTTCATTAGCCATCATGGCAAGTATAAAATATACCTAGGCAACTGTAACACCTCAATCCATTCCATGAGCTCATACCACCATAGATCCTGTCAGGGGTAGATGAGAATCCACAAAACAGAAGGCCTACTCATGTGGAAGAGCACATTTGAATGGTCTGTTTCATTTTCAGTGTGGGTTCTGAGCATTGTTCCAAAGCTTTGATCAAGTGTAGAGTATCTCGGGGATAGCATAATGTGACCCAAGGTAGCGAACCACTGTCATCCGAAATGTAGCCCAACACCTCGATGGTATTTTTGAAAGTCTTTTCCTCTTCCATTATACAGTAGGATTCAGTTAGTTTCCAGTAGTGAGCATCCCTGATAGCCAAGCAATGTATTAAACTCAACAACCAGGGGGTCAACCAAAAAAAAGAAAATTATCACAAAGGCCCGGACACATTTTTAACGATAAACAAATCCCCAGACACAAAGTTTATCATTAAACTTGTGTCCAGGGATTTGTTTATCATTACAATTTCAAGAGATAAGAAAACAAACAAGTAAAGAAAAGAAAAGAAAACAGAAAACAGAAAACAGAAAATCAAGAAATGAAATCTACAGGACATCGTAAGTTGCAGTCACCGTTTTGTGACTGCCGATATGTTCTAGACAATGGTATTTTCCGGAGCTGGGTCAGATGTATGCCTAGGTGGGATGCCAGAGGTATACTTGAGGAGCTGGCTAATATCACTCAAGGAGCAACTCGATGTTTTCAGTGATGATTGCTATGAGTAAAGTTGGTGTTCATGGGTGAGGGGTGAGATAAGTATGCTCAAGGAGTCCAGATCATGTATAACACCATTCAGAGGAGCAAACTGATGATTCAAATGGAATTTGCTTTGAATGAAGTTGAAAATGCATGGAAGCTCAATTGTATACATCATTCCATTGTTGTTTGAGGGTTTTCATTCTGGGTTTTCACTCTGACATCTGGCCCCACCTTTGAGCAGTGCTGTTTGATGAAGTTTAGAATGTGGGCTAACAGTACTGCTCAAAGGTGGGGCCAGATGTCAGAGTGAAAACCCAGAGTGAAAACCCAGAGTGAAAACCCTCAAACAACAACAGAATGATGTATATGAATTAGCTATTTTCATCCCTCATCCAGCAATCAGATCCATCCCTCTCCCCACCAGAGACTCTAATGCCGATGACAATAGACTAGGCCTTGATAGCCATTATCCCCTACATGGCATGAAGATGCAAACAACCTCACATGGCCACATGCTCTGAGCACAGAGATCCACAATCCAACAATGTCAAGTACATGTACCAAGTATTAGTTCACTTGGCAGTGCCAACCAAACAATCAGTCTAATTCCATGTGCAAGTGACCAAGGCACATACAAGTCACTCAGTACGTCAGTCTCGGCTCAGCTCATTCTTCATCCACATTCCCCCATCCTGTCCATCATCCACTCTTCCCTCATTGATTATCCATTATCCCCACCTGTCTATCCCTTATTTCTTGCCCTATTTTACTTTGGCACATTTTCCTATTGTTTTATCCTAGGCCATGACCCTATTATTTTATATTTGGTCATTTTCTATTATCTTATTCTTGGCTACATTCCTATTATCTTATTTGACAACATTTCCATTGTTCTATTCTCGTTTACATTCTTTATTCTATTCTTGATCATTGTGGACAATACCTCCACATTGTCAGACCTCAGGAATGCCAATGATGCATGGGCCAAGTGCTATCGCAATAGAGCCGGCTTCACAATGTTGGCAGTGTTAAGATTTTGACATACTTACAGTTCAAACAGCTCCTTTTGTTACAGTTGCCAAGGCGCCACAAGTGGGACAATGTATGTGGACAATAGTTAGATTTCTTTCTCTTTTGTTCTTTTTCTTTTGTCCCTTCATCTTTTGTTCCTTTTTTCCTTTTGTTCTCCCATCTATAAGTACAGACCCCTTCCCACTGAGTCACTTCAGATCTTCACGACAAAGTCTGAAGTGAGTGTCATTTCTCTGTTTTTACTTTTTCTTAAACTTACAATGTTTTCTAGTCTATTTGTGTTTAGGGAGTTATTATGCACGAGATCTTCACGACGAAGTCTGAATCTATTTGTGTTTAGTTTTTACAGGCAGGAATCAGCCAAGTCCTGGAGACCGATCAGGGTGGCTTGGCTTCAATGTACTTGTGTGTTGTGCCCTACTTTCTGTGTGTGCTACTGATTTCTGACAGAAGAAGTACCCATGAGGGTGCCAAGGGTGCCAGACCAAGCAAGGACTTCAGATAGGAGAAGAGGAGATAAAGAGGCTTATGCCAAGTTGATATCCAGAATGAGGAAGTATGTACATGCATACATTACTTATATAGGTTAAGAAGCAAGATGTGGGATAAGAAATAGAGAACAATAAGGTATGCAGAGCATGTGGAGGCATTGTCCACAATGATCAAGAATAGAATAAAGGAATGTAAACGAGAATAGAACAATGAAAATAGGATAATAGAAATGTGGCCAAGGATAGGATAATAGAAAGTGACCAAATATAAAACAATAGGGTCATGGCTGAGGATAAAACAAGGGTCAAATGTCCTGAAGTAGAAGGGGTTGAGGAATACAAGTAGACGGGGTGGGATTAGTGGATAATGAATGAAGAGGGAGTGGGAATGAGGAATGTGGATGGTGAATGTGCCGAGCCAAGACCAACATACCAAGTGACTTGCATGCGGTTTGGTCACTTGCATGTGGACATAGGCTGATTGCTCGGTCGGTAGTGCCAAGTTACTGGATATTTGGTACATGTACTTGACACACATGCTCTACATACCTTATTATTTCTCCATGTCTTATGCCACTGTTATGGCCATGCCACCAATAAACCCACATTAATCTCCACAACCACCCGCACCATTTCTGGGACCTTTCCGACCACTCAAAGCCTGAATAACCGCTTTCCAAATTCCATTGTATCAATCCGAGGTTCCACATTCCCGAACCTCCAAAGATTTCAAAGCCAAGGTTCCACTCCTTTGATAAATGACATGCAGGATCATCACATACCTCACTCCCTTGTTCTCCGTTCTGTATTGCCCCTTGTACTCTCTTCCCCCCTTGTCTTTACTTGGCAAAAGATAGTACAAAGACTAGATATATGTATATAAGACACTAGTCGACTGGACTATTTGCCAGTATGAATATCAACTTAATTCTGTGTCGTAGTTTCCGATTCAGTTCCGGTAAACTTTCCGACTTTCCAAAATTAGGGACAGACGATCGAGGAGGGCGCAACACATAAGTTGAAGCCAAGTCCCTGCAACCTCGAACCACTCGAACCACCCTATACCGAGAACAATCTTAGACCCCCCGGCACTTCCTGTCTCTCCATCCCTTTCCGATTCCGACTGCAAGCCTGCGACCTTTAGTCCCTCCACCTCCGGAGTATGAACCACACCTTGGAAATCATTTGGAACCTCCGGAAACCCTTCCGGAAGCCCCTAGCTAAGTGCCGACATGCGGATTTAACAGCCACCCTGATTCCACATCTCACTTCTTAACCTATATAAGTAGCACATGTATGTAGATATTCTCCATTCTGAATATCAACTTGGCATATTCCTTCTTGTCTTCCCTTCTGCTATCTAAAGTCCTCTACTTGGGCTGACACTCTTGGCACTCTCCCAGGTATCTCTTCTGTTCAAATCAGTGGCATGCATGGAAAGTAGGGTACAATACATGAGTATGTTAAAGCCAAGCTACCCCAATCAGTCTATAGGACTTGGCCAATTCCCACCAGCATCGTGAAGTTGGCATTATTACAATAGTGTTTGGCCCATGCATTGTTGGCATTCTCGGTGCCTGACAAACAATGAGAAAGTCAAATTGTAGCTCAAGTCAAAGAGTCATGGAGAAGAACACTCTCTGATGATCCACACTCCACAATGACAAATCACACTAGTTAACACCTTTGTACTATTGGCAGCTCTGGTGGCTGCATTTTCACAACCTCTTCCTCAGCTGGCACCCTTACTACTCCATCCTCATCATCCACCCATATATCATGTCTCACTCCACCCTGACCCTCAGCCTTCCAGTTTGAACTCACCTTTCAAATCTCACTCTTGAGGTTATAAGAATACTGGTCCCAAGAAAAGCAACAACTGGAAACAATAGAAAGGAGAGTGAAATGATGTGGCATGTGTGAGCTCAAGTTCTGGGCAAAATTTGTAGGCAAACAGGATGCTTTTGAACTGAGAGAAGGCAAGGAGATTGGAAGAGTGACAAAATGGGACCATTTTGGAGCCAGACAAGCTGGAGAAGCTAGAAAGGAGAAAACCAAAGGGGACAACGATGTGGGCCCTCACAACCAACCCAGCCAAAAGAAAGCATGCCACAAGAAAATGTGCAAGGGGAACCTGATTGGAAAAATGCCAGGGCAAAAGCTGCCAAGGCAAATACTAGGACATCTGCCAAATAATCCCTCAGGTTCTTTTTTGCATTCCCTCCTTTCTCTCAGATGCTTGTCCTCTTTGCCTGATCATTTTGGAAGCTTTCAGGTTTTCTTCAAGTTTTGTTTTCTTCAAGTGATAGTCCTCTGGTCACCAGCAAAGAACATATGGCCATGTTCAAGCCGGTCCTCAAGCTGCTCTGGTTCATCCCAGCCTTGGTGTACACCTATATGTCAGAGGTAGAGTGCAATACCAGACATTTGGTGAGTGTTCAACAATTTTTTGCCTTCTTCACATTTACAGTTCCATCGTCATCACGGGCTTCATTGCCCTCATCACTGTCGTGGCTTATATCAGTTGCACACCGACAACTCTTCCTGTGGACCCAGCCACCACACGGTGGTGGTGTTGGAGGAGTGCAATACCAGACATTTGGTGAGTGTTTAATGAATTTTTACTCTGTTCACAGATAATCAATGCTTCACAACTACAGTTCTGTCATTATAATGGGCATTGTTGCCCTAATCGCTATCATAGTATATATCAATCACCCACCAGCCACTCTTCCTGTGGACCCAGCCACCACATCTGATGGTGAAGATAAATCCCACATCGACGTGGAACATGTTGGCTTTTAGTCTTCCAGCCTGATCCGACTTGACTCCGCCAATAAGTCATCTGAGGCCCGAGTGTCATTCAGCTAGCCTGAGCAGGTACAGACTTAATCGCCCTGTGCTCTGGCAGGTGGTATGGTGAGGTTTTGGTTTGCGGTGAGTTGTTGGTACTTGACATCAGCCCCATTCAAGACCAAAGAGTGCCAGCAATTCACTGTAGAACACTGTGTTGGTACAGATAACCACAGGAGCAATGAACCTTCTAACCTCTGTTCAGTAGTTTTCCATGCTCTATCTCATCGTCGATTGTTGGCACCCTCAGCAATGGCCACCTATTTCAAGACCAAACACCTCCACCAACAGGTCATCTGAGGACCGAGTGTCATTCAGCTAGCCTGTGCAGGTACAGACTTGATCACCACTCTGGCAGGTAGAATCGCTCTGGCAGGTAGAACAGCAAAGTTTTGGTTTGCGGTAACTTGTTGGTACTCGGCCATTGGCGACTTCTCCAAATTTGCTTCACGACCAAGGTGTTCCCCCAACAATTACCCTACAGCCTAAGAAACATTCACTTCTTTCACAGAATGTTTTTCATGATCACTCACTGCTCTTTTTAGTTTGCATCTAGAGGTCCTTGAGGTTCCATATCTTCCTCAGTTGCTTCATCCTGATCATGATAGCGCAAACTAAGTCATTCTCCATTTGACCTGATTCTACTATTTCATTGTTAGTTTCACCCTGACTCCTCTGTATCACGCGATATTTCTCCCTTGAATGATGCTCGAATAGCATACAACCCTTCACCTGGTCACCCTGTGGTTGGTTCTGAGCACTCTTAATCTCAGGAATTGTTTCTGATGTACAACGGCAGCCACTGGTCCAACTGTATCACATCCCACTTGCTTCAGTTTCTGGAAGCACAATGAATCCGCTCATAGTACAACATGCTGTCAGGACGAACGGTGAGAAATTCTTGCAACTTACTACAGCAGATCTCTGATAATGATTTCAACAGGTTCTCTTCAACACTCTTCACTTGTTCTCCATCTAGCTGGCCTGACACATAGAAGGTGGCAAACTACTGAACAGAGCTTAGAAGGTTCATTGCTCCTGTGGTTATCTATACCAACACAGTGTTCTACAGTGAATTGCTGGCACTCTTTGTTATAATAAAAGGACTGAAATACTATCTCAGTCTCTTGGAAAAGAGCTGAGGTCACAGAGTCACACAACTGCAAAACATAATGGCAAATTCAAACTCCTACCAAAGGCAGATATCAGAGATAATAATGAATAGAACCCATACCCTCTCTCCAATACCATCAGGTCCTGGTTGCCAGGGATAAGGAGAAGAGATGTTTGTGCTGAATATCAAATCCTTAACACTCTTTAGTCTTGAATGGAGCTGATGTCAAGTACCAACACCTTACCACAAACCAAAACCTCATCATACTACCTCCCAGAGCACAGGGCGATCAAGTCTGTACCTGCTCAGACTAGCTGAATGACACTCAGTCCTCAGATGACTTATTGGCAGAGTCAAGTTGGATCAGGCTGGAAGACTAAGGGCCAACATGTTCCACATCGATGTGGGATTTATCTTCACCATCAGATGTGGTGGCTGGGTCCACAGGAAGAGTGGCTGGTGGGTGATTGATATATACTATGACAGCAATTAGGGCAACAATGCCCATTATAATGACAGAACTGTAGTTGTAAAGCATTGATTATCTGTGAACAGAGTAAAAATTCATTAAACACTCACCAAATGTCTGGTATTGCACTCCTCCAACATCACCATCATATGTGGTGGCTGGGTCTACAAGAAGAGTGGTCGGTGTGCAACTGATATAAGCCATAACAGTGATGAGGGCAATGAAGCCCATGATGATGATGGAACTGTAGATGTGAAGCATTGATTAGCTGTGAAGAAGGCAAAAAATTGTTGAACACTCACCAAATGTCTGGTATTGCACTCTACCTCTGATACATAGGTGTAAACCAAGGGTGGGATGAACCAGAGCAGCTTGAGGACTGGCTTGAGCATGGCCATTTGTTCTTTGCCAGTAACCAGAGGACTATCACTTGGAGAAAAAAAAACTTGAAGAAAACATGAGAGCTTCCAAAATGAGCAGGCAAAGAGGACAAGCATCTGAGAGAAAGGAGGGCATGCAAAAATGAACCTGAGGGATTATTTGGCAGATGTCCTAGTATTTGCCTTGGCAGCTTTTGCCCTGGCATTTTTCCAATCAGGTTCCCCTTGCACATTTTCTTGTGGCATGCTTTCTTTTGGCTGGGTTAATTGTGAGGGCCCACATCATTGTCCCCTTTGGTTTTCTCTCCTTTCTGGCTTCTCCAGCTTGTCTGGCTCCAAAATGATCCCATTTTGTCACTCTTCTGATCTCCTTGCCTTCTCCCAGTTTAAAAGCATCCTGTTTGCCTACATATTTTGCCTAGAACTTGATCTCACATGTGACACATCATTTCAGTCTCCTTTTTACTGTTTTCAGTTGTTGCACTTCTTCAGACCAGTATTCTTATGATCCCAAGAGTGAGATTTGACAGGAGAGTTTGAATTAGAAGGCTGAGGGTCAGGGTGCAGTGGGACATGATACATGGGTGGATCACAAGGATGGAGTGGTAAGGGTGCTGGCTGAGGAAGAGGTTGTGAACATACAGCTGCCAGAGCTTCCAATGCTAAAAAGGTGTTAACCAGTGTGATTCATCATTGTGGAATGGGGATCATTGGAGAGCATTCTTCTCCATGACTCTTTGACTTGAGCTACAGTTTGGCTTTGTCATTGTTAGGTTGTGGGTTGCTGTGCTCAGAGCATGTGGCCATGTGAGGTCTACCAATGTTTGCATCTTCATGCCATGTAGGGGATCATGACTATCGATGCCTAGTCTAAAAAGCACCCAATGGGGCCAGTTATTTTTCTCTTAATTTTCTTCTACAATATTCGCTTATTTTCACTGTTTGTCACTAAAATTTTGGCATAAAAATTAGTCTTTGGATATCTAAATGTAGTATCCAATAGCCTCAAATTCACTATATTTTCCTCATATTTTCCTGATTTTCTTGAGGCTAAAAGCCCTTTATTTTGTTGATGCCCTACTGTAGTATCCACAAGAGTCTACAAACTCAGCTGAGTTTGCTAATATTACCAAAAACCGGTAATTTGAGCACTTAATTCAAACTCAGTGTGAAGTTTGAATTGGTTACCAAGTGCATAGACACAATGCTATGCCCATTGCAACAGCACAGCTTCAGGGCTATACTAGCTATTTTAGCACAGGTATGGGCGGGCCTATGCAAGGCCTGACATGGCCAGTGTAAATAGGCAAAAATAATGTACATATAAGGCATAAAAGCTGTGTACATGGTTTGTGCAAGATCAAGGCTGTGCTAGGAATTGACTTATAGTCAGGTACTGAAAGTTGATTGGCTAGGAACCTTCTTGAAGTTATGGCCCATGCCCCTAACAAACCCACATCAGTCCCTACAATCACCTGCACCCTGTCCAGGAATTTTCTGACTGTAAAAGACTGGAATGATCGCCTTCCATGATCCCATTACAACTCCAAAGTCCCACAATCCCAAACCCCTGAGTCCGTGACCAAGGTTCTGCTCCTTGGACAAGAGACGCGCAGGATCACCATATACCTCACTCCCTTGTTCTCATTTTCTATAGGCCCCTTGTACTCCTTCCTTCCCCTTGTCTTTTTGTCAGCAATAGATAGTACAAGGAAGTAGCTACATATATATGTATAACCCCCTAGTCGACTGGACTATTCACCAGTACAAATATTGACTTAGTCTGCATTCTAAGTTCCGATTCAGTTCTGGTGAACTTTCCAACTTTCCGAAATTAGGGACAGACGATCGAGGAGGGTGCAACACATAAGTTGAAGCCAAGTCCCTTTGACCTCAAACACTCAAACAACTAATCATGTCTACCCAATACCAGCCATCCCCAAGTCCCCAGCACCTCTCGTCTACTTCCACTGTCAGGGTTTGGTCAATCTTTCCCCATTTACATGATCTCCATTTCGCGTTCTTGGTTATGTAATAAGCGACGGAGTAGGGCATAGGGTTGTGACTGGTGTGACGGTGACTCCTCAGCTTGATCTCTGAGGATTACCGCTACACCAGGTGAGCTTTACATGTATTTCTTGGTAGTAGACCTTGTATAAACTGAGGATTACCGCTACACCAGGTGGAATATCCCCTTTCAGCTCATAAATATAGGATTATCTTGTCGTTGTGATCTTGTCAATAGCGTCACCCTAACATCCACCTTTCTGTCTGTGAATCTGACCCCAACCCCCTACATCCTTGGAACCTTGACCCCTTCATGGAACCCTTCTGAAACCTCTGGAAACCCTTCTGGAAGTATTTGATTAAGTGCCTGACATGCAGACTTAACAGTGAGTAACTATCTAATGGTAATAAATGAGTGTCTTACCTCAGTTGGTGAATTGTAACAATTGAGGAGAGATGTATCTATCCTTCACCTTATATATGTAGTGTGGAATTATTGTAAAGTGAAAGCAGAACAATAGAGAAATAGAATAATAAATGGTAGAACAATAAAGCAAAGTGACAACAGATACTATACATTCCAACACTCCTCTCAGTCACTGTGGTAAAGACTAGTTATCACTGTGACTGAGAGGAGTGTCTGAGACCAACTCCAAGTAATGTAGTGAATTTTTCAAGCTTGGGGTGTGGTAGAGCTTTTGTCAAGATATTGGCAGGCATGTTGGCCATAGGAAGATATTTGAAAGAGATGTCCTTCTCAGCAACATGCTCCCATGTGTAGTGGAACTGGACATCTATATTCTTGGACCTAGCATGGAAACTGGGATCTTTCATCAAGGCAATTGATCCTAAATTGTCACTATAGATGGTCATAGCATACTGTTTTTGGCTAAGTGAGTCAAGGAGTCAGTAAAGCCACATTGCCTCCTTGGTGGCATGACAGCTGGCAATGTATTCCACTTCACAGCTCAATGTAGAAGGTTATCTAGATGATATATTTATTTTATATTTATCTGTTATGTTTTTGATTTTATTATGTTTGGGTGTATATGTCAAGCGTCGGATACTGACGGACTTCGGTACTGCCGAGGGGTGTTGGCGAGAAGGTCGGGCGGACTATGGCCAAGTCCTGCAGGCCAAGAGTAGTGGCGTTGGCTTCAACGTGCTCGTGCGTTGCACCCTACTTGCCGTGCGTGCCACTGTATTTGCCACAGACGGGTACTCGAGGGGATGCTGATGATGCCGGCTCGAGTCGAGGACTTAACAGAAGAGAAGAAGGTAGAAGGGCCTAAGCCTAGTCGATACCCAGAATGAGGAAGTATGTACATCCATGTCCTACTTATATAGGTTAAGAAGCGACATGTGGAATAAGGAATGTGGGACAATAAGGTATGCAGAGCATGTGGTCATTGTCCACAACGAACAAAATTAGAATAAGGGATGCAGGACGGGATAAAACAATAAACGATAGAATAATAGTGGTGTGGCTGAGGATGGGACAATAGGGAGTGGTTGAGTATAAAACAATGGGGTCTCGTCCGAGGATAATACAAGGACAGGAGTCCCGAGGTGAAACGAACCGAGGAGTGCGGATGGCGGATGTGCCGAGCCGGGACTGGCGCACCAAGTGTTATGCACGCGACGCGGGCACTTGGTCGTGAGTATAGGGTGATTGCTCGGTCGGCACTGCCGGCGGACGGATCTCGGTACGTAGACTTGACAGTATACAGCCCTCCACCTGATGCGAAGGTTTTGAGTTTGACTAAGCACTGACCCAGAGAGGCGGCTACAGGGGATGTGCGAGTATGTGGCAGTCGCTTTTGAACAACTCTGATACAATTAGCATATAGTACCAGTGTGAGTCTCTTTTGGTACATATCAGAGATTATTGTTAAGTCTGCATGTCAGGCACTTAATCAAATCCTTCCAGAAGGGTTTTCAGAGGTTTCAGAAGGGTTCTGTGGAGGGGTTGAGGTTCCGAGGATGTAGGGGGTTGGGGTCAGATTCACGGACAGAAAGGCAGAAGCAGATGAGAAGTGCCGGGGACTTGGGGCTGACCAGTATTAGGTAGACACGATTAGTCATTCAAGTGTTCGAGGTTAAAGGGACTTGGCTTCAACTTATGTGTTGCACCCTCCTCAATTGTCTTTCCCTAATTTCGGAAAGTTGGAAAGTTAACCGGAACTGAATCAGAACTTAGGACGCCGACTAAGTCGATATTTGTACTGGCAAATAGTCCAGTTGACTGGGGGGGTTATATACATGTAGCTACTTCCTTGTACTATCCATTGCTGACAAAAAGACTGTTGTGACGGGAGGTGGAAGGAGCGGAGAGTGGAGAAGGGAGAACGAGGAGAAGTGAGAGAAGGGGTAGGAGATGAATATAAGTGGATGAAGAAAACAACAAGATTCACGAACATTTATGACACCGAACGAATGGACTACGACACATTACACAAGTATGCATACGAACGACCGGAAGGACGGAGAAGCCGTAGGAACAGGGCGATGTGTAGAGAGTGAAAGGGGATGGGTAGAACAGGATTAGGATTGGAACAAGATGCGTAAGGAGATGGACTCACGAAACAAGGGGTAATGAGGAGCGATATCAGAACGCGTATGTGGAGACGATGAGGGAGGGATGACGAAGTCAGGACTTTTCCGACGGGATAGGACTTAGAGAGCAGGCACGTACCATTGACAAGGAACATTACACATGTAACGCGATTCAGTTGGGGAAGCGATTGTTGACAGGAAGGGACTATCAAAGGACGAGATGGCAGCCCTGGATGCACATTTGAGAATGACCCTGACTTTTCCGCAGTACACAATTTTGTATAAAAGAAGCAGTTAGTTGCGAGTAAACATACAGTTTCAGTCTCACTCACGTCTCAACTGATCGATTCAGTCAATGCCCGTGTGCGTATTCAAAGTTTCGAGTCGGTGTCTGTCTTATTCATCTCTTCGAACGCTCAGAACTGCCAACATACTCATCGGAATACTCGTTATCAGAACATATACACGAAATAAAGGATACAAGAACGTACCAGATAGTTTAAATACAACAGAAGTATCATTTCCCCCGACTTTTAAACTATTAAAGACAAGGGGAAGGAAGGAGTAAAAGGGGCCTATAGAAAATAAGAACAAGGGAGTGAGGTACACAGTGATCCTGCATGTCACTTGTCAAAGGAGTGGAACCTTGATTGTGGACTCGGGGGTTTGGGATTGTGGGACTTTGGAGTTGTAACAGGATCGCAGAAGGCAATCATTCCAGTCTTTTACAGTCAGAAAATTCCTGGAAAGGGTGCAGGCAGTTGTGGGGACTGATATGGGTTTGTTGGGGGCATGGGCCATAACAGTATTCCCCTACTAGGACCGAGCCCTCGAGGTCCTAAGCTTATTGAGGCAGTAATTAAGGATTGTGAGAGCTGCTTGGTTGCTTTCTGGGGTGTTTGTCAATCGATAGATGCTGGTGGACTATTGACTATAAGAGGGGAGCCTTCTGAAACCAGAGAAGGTTTTTCCCCAATGAAGGACATGAATCCCCAGCTGTCAGAAAACCTCAGAGATTTTTCCCGTTTCCCTCTTTACTAGGTGGGGCTGTCACTGTTAGGGTCCAGGTGGAATTTGGAGGATGACTTGTGGCACTTACAGGCCAGCAATGATGATTTGGCCACACTGCGGGCTCATGCTGTTGTACCCAGCAACTCCTTGGGTGTGTCGGTTTCTTGGATACCTTCTTCCTCTGACCCTTCCCATAGTATCAGGTCAGGTCCCAGACTTGTGGTCATCCGGATGTGTTTTTTCTGGTTGTCCTGAAGGAGATGTTAAACCCAATGTCCCTCGGTCTTGGATTTCAGCCCAAGAGTCATGACAATCGGGCCTCTTGGCTGTGCCTTTGGGTGTTCCTGGAGTTTCAGTGGTGAGGGTTTTGATCATCCTTGATCGGGTTTCTGCATTTTTAGCCCACCTGGATAAGGCTCAGGAGGACTTGGATTATTTCCTGAGTGTTCTTATGGGGTTTGACTGCTGCTTGAAATGTTTGTCGGCAACGATGGGGGATTGTTTGGAGGACCTGAGGCTAGTCGAAATTCTTTTCAATGCATTGTCATCCCTCATGAATGAAGGTTGGGAGGTGGACGAGCTTGGTGTTTTGCCATCAGAGGGCATGGGTGCTGCTGGGGTTGGGTATGGAGAGGAGAGGCAAGGGGATGAAAAGGTCTGGAGAGGCTCTGGGGCCAAAACAGAGGAGGGATCTGTTTAGACAACCTAATCCTACTAAGTCTGGTTCGGGCTTGGGGCATCCTGTAGTTTGGTAATGAATGCAGTTGTTGTTTTTATGGTTTTGTTTTTGGGGTCATGAGTGTCATGTGATATTTAGTTGTGTCAGAAGTATTCAGGGGTTGGTTGAGTACCCTTGACTGTTTTCTAAGTCGACACGGGTTTGGTTTGTCAGTTGCTTTCCCCCTCTCTAGGGTAGACATCCCACCATCTAACTAGGTTATCTTTCATGATCAGAGTTGTGGTGGTCATGGTGCTCGTAGTAGTCGAGGTGGTTACAGTGGTCACAGTGGTCGTGGTGGGTCATGGGTTCATCACCTGGATGGTTTTGTGATTCTGTCAGAGATTCGGCGGATGTCCTGCAATTCTCAAGGGGTTCATGTTTAACCCATGTTAATGATTCAGTAATGGGTATTAAACCATGTATCGACAGGTTCTAGAAGGGATCTAAACATAGTACCATTTGTCTAAGGGATGGTATGGGTCCACATTGGTCAGGGTTTCCTGAGCAGAATGTTTCGGAGGGTCAGATTGAGTGCTGAGTAGAAACTGCAGGCTCGGCAGTTGTTAGGGAACAGGGGATGATCCCTTGTTATTCTGGTCACTTTCCAATTGGCTCAATGTGTAGGAGTCCAAACCTCTCCTCCAAGGAATAATTCAATTTAAATCAGTCTCATCTGGACTACCAAAAAATATTATAATGTTTTGGCTGGCCATTTAAGAGTGAATTACCTCTAAGTAATTAACTCTTAAATCATCAAGCATTCAAGCCCAAGGAAAACCTCCAAAAACACTTATAAATTTCGCTTATTTCTATTTGGACCTACAAGGACCCACAGCCAGCGCCAAACATTACACATGGAAAATGGCACCAAACTGCCGGCTCAAGCTCTCAAAGACTTAACTGTAAGGTAGAAGACAAATGGTTTCTGCTATAGTCACGTGACTCAAGCGTGACATCCACCATTTTGCACAAGGATCTGGCAACATTGACAAAAAAAATTATTCTAAGACCACAGATCAATGGCATAGAACTAGATGTACATAGTGTTGGTTTTACTTTTTGAAAAAAATCACTATTGCAAATGTAGTATATCCAAACTTTCAAATATCTTCCCAAAATTCATAATCACATTTTTTAAGCAGTCTGACACTGTCAAAATTTTTTTGGTCACAAAATTTTGCGCTGACATAATCACCTATATAAGGAAATATTCCATATATAGAAAGCCATTCCCACCGGTAATAGTGACAGTCTGAGGTATCTGTTGCTGTCAAAAATCTACTAGAAGATGTGTTAAGTCTCGGTAATGCTGATAGTGTGGACAGGAGTCGGCCAAGTCCTACAGACCGATCAAGGTGGCTAGGCTTCAATGTACTCATGTGTTGCACCCTGCTGTTCTGTGCATGCCACTAATTTGGACAGAAGGAAGACCTGGGAGGGTGCCAAGAGTGTCGGCCCAAGTAAAGGACTTCAGATGGAAAGAGAGAGGACTAGAGGATGTGAACCAAGTTGATATTCAGAGTGAGGAACTATCTACATACATTCACTACTTATATAGGTTAAGAAGCAAGATGTGGAACAGGGTGGCATAAGGAATGGAGAACAATAAGGTATGAAGAATCATGTGGAGGTATTGTCCACAGTGATCAAGAATAGAATAAGAAATGTAAGCAAGAATAGAATAATGAAATATGGCTGAGAATAAAATAATGAGAGAGTGGGTGAGAATAGAATAATAGAAAATGACCAAAGATAAAACAATAGGGCCGTGACCGAATAATAAATGAATAATAATTGGCTTGAAAGGAAACGGGTAAGGGAAGGAATGGGGGATGAGAGAATAGCAAAGGATAGAGGGGATGGGGTGAGAGGAATGAACCAGATGATGTACCGAATGTACTGAGCTGAGACCATGTACTAGTGAGGAACAACTTGTCACTGGTGTGTAGGATTAGACGGTAAGGGTCGGTAGGTTGGTATTGCCAAATGCACCGGGACTCGGTATCATGGACTTGACAGTATCCCCCCTCTAGCGGCTGAATCCATAAAGCCAGTAGGCAGAGTTTTAAAATAGAGTTCTGGGTGCTGATGTGATGTCATGGATTGTTTGGGGAAGTTCCCAGGCTTCCTATCAGCCAACTGCATCAACACACTCCCATCAAAAACTTCGAAAGTCGAGAAAAATGGGTGCCAAAACCGATGACGAAAGGCAACAAGTAGAGCAGAACCAGCTTGTCCGGCAGTGCCAGTGGGAGGAGAAAGAAAAGGCAGAGCGGGCAGTGCAGGAGGCTGCCAAGGCCCAGAAGAAAGCGGACAAGGAGGCAAAGGCAGCAGCAGAGAAGGTGGAGAAGACTGCTAAGACAGTGGAGAAGACTGCTAAGACAGTGGAGAAGACTGCTAAGACAGTGGAGAAGACTGCTAAGACAGCAGAGAAGACTGCTAAGACAGCAGAGAAGACTGCTAAGACAGCAGCCAAGGCAGTGACTAAGGCTGCAGAAGAAGCACACCTGGCTGGGATAGCGGCTAAGGCAGCCAAGGACAGATGGGCCGAATTGGCCAACCAGGTGGGGATGGTGGCTCCCGAGGATAACCACAAAATGGGGTCCCCTAAGAATGTGGAGGAACTGTGCAGAACACCCAAAAGTGAGGGTGTCAAGACAGTCAGCATTCCTGAGGACTTGGGAGAGCTGAAGAGGATGATGTGTAAGAGGGGTGTGAGTGCAGGAGCGGGGCCCAACAAAGGCCTGGGTATGAGAGGAAGAAGTAAGCGGCCAAGGGAGGCCCAGGTGTATGTGGTTTTGTGTTTTATTTCATTTTTATTGTTTTTTAATTTTTATTTTTAAATAGCCCAAAAAGAAGCCGACCCGGGAGTGGTTGCCCTCCCTCCATCCTCCTTGTGACATTTGCAAGGGATGTGGGGAGACATGCACGGTGAGGAACATAGGGGTGGTATATGGGTGCTGCAACACGCATCATGTTGAATGCAGCCTGGCAGCACCTTGGCAGTGTAAGGTGAAGAGTTGGGAAGAGGTGGAGTCAGAGAGGGAGAGTGAGGAGGAGCAGAGTGGAGGGGAGGAAATGGAAGAAGAAGAAGAACAGCTGAAGAAGAGGCCGAGAAGGGCCATCACCATGTGGCCAAGTGAGCGGGCAATGCCCCTGCAGCCAAGTGGACAGGCTATGACTGTGGAAGTCCCACAGCCAGAGGAATCTGGATCTCGGCATCCTGCCAAGATCTGGGAGGACCTTCTGCAGGAGCAGTCAAGGACGAACAAGTTGCTCCTCCACTTAGTGGAAAGAGTTTGTTTCATAGGTCGCATGGTGGTGTATTTGGGTGAGACCTGGTACGGGAATTTGGGAGTGCCAGGAAATGCAGGAGGTTATAGAGGTGCAGGAGGTGCAGGAGGTTCTGGGTGTTGAGACAAGAGAAGGAGGAGATAAGGGATTGGGGGAGAATCAGGAGGAGATGCAGGATTGGAAGTACAGAGAGGTGCATACATGTAAAGGAATGGACTTAGAGACAAACTCAGAGATAAGGGAGCCCTGGAAAGAACAAAAGTAGTATTACAAAGTACCCGAAGAGTATATACAGAACTACCATGCATATATGTAGAGACGGTGGATCGAGACACGGCAGCCTATATGCTAGGTGCCTACCGAGGGAGAGATACACATGGAACGAGAGAAAGACAGATGCACCCGGAATAGAGTCTATGGGGCGGAAATAGGTCATAGGAAACATAGAGATAGGGAGACGTACCACTCACAGACTAGGGGACAGGAGAAAACACATTCAGGGTACATACATGCAGGTGACACACACTCACCGGCAGAGAAACAGGGTATGAAGTCAAGACTAGAGTCAAGGGCACTGCAAGAAGCATCAGAGAGCATTTTCACATTGAGTAGAACCATGCAGACAGGACAGAGAGAAATAGATTGGAAAAGTGCCGACCCACATGGGGTCAACCACATATAGACACTGTCTCAGGGTAGTTACAGTGGGCATTATATTCAGGACTCGAAATCTCTATAAGAGATAGATAGATAGAGAATAACAAACTAGTCTCACACTCAAAGAACACTGTTTATCGTCGTAATTGATGAAGTCTGGATTGCTCGTGTCATCATACCGGGCTACTACCTTTGTTGCTATCACTCACATCCCTGGACCCAATGGGAATATTACATTGAGTTTACTATGATTTAATTGTGATTTTACTTGCACTTTCTATAGAGACTATCATTGTCAGGCAGTCACTTGGCCCCCTGCATATTCATAGATACCGTCACATGACCCGGAGCCATATCGGGCTAGATCCATCAGGGCAATATCATTGTTTTCCAGACACACTGGGAATCAAACTTGATACGTATCGAATCACACTCACGCTGGTCCTATACACAGACAGTACCCGAGTCATTCACAAACGACTGTTGCCTACTCGCTCATCCCCTGTAGCCGCCTCCCTGGGTCAGTGCTTAGTTAAACCTAAAACCTTTGCATCACATGGAGGGCTGTCTACAGTGGAATATAATAAAACAGCAGAACATTTATTAGATAGATATAAAACAACTATCTATTAAATAACCCTTCTTCTATAGTCACCTGGGACATTCACCTAGACTGGGGATTTGGAGGATGCGGGAGAGTTGGAAAGGGAGGAGGATCAGCCAAAGGATGATGGGGATGGAGAGGTGGATAAGGGGGAGGAAAAGGAGAAGGAAAAGGAGGGTAATGGGTGTTGTGACGAACGGTGGAAGGGATGGGGAGAGGGGAGCCAGGGATAAGAGAATAAGGACAAAACACACCTTTAGGTGTATATTCAGTTGTATAACAGGGAGAAATAGCGTAAAACAGGGTAAAGAATATGTATTAGTGAGCATGCAGTGGAAGATAGTATAGCACATGGACTTACTAGTAGTTACCATGCGAGAGACACAAAGCGGCGGTGACTTAGATATTAAGTGCCCGGATGATCAGGAGATGTAGGGGCTGGAAGAGCAGATTTCGTATAAGATACAGAAGGGGAAGAAGGGAAACGGATAGGAAGACATACAGGGGATATAGGAGAAAGGACTCATGTGTAAAGGAACAGGAATTGAGGGAACCAGGGTGCATATATGCAGTCACTGAGGACAGATGACTTAGAAACAGGAGAATGAGACACAGGACACAACTCAGAGAGGCAATAATTATTGCAGACAAGAAGGGAACAAAGGGGAAAGAGAATTGTATTCAATGGGCACCACTGACAGGTGTCATTCTACAAGAAGATCTCATCGGGGTAGCCCACAATGGGCTGACCCTGCATATGCTCCACAAGATCCATAAATTACGGATCATATTCTACTCAGACGCTTTACTTGTATAAAGCCATAGTAGTTACAACGAATATTACTAGTCTCTCATACCGAAAATCCCCTCACACTTATACTTGATATCTATTCGATGCACTCATGTGACGTCAAGCTGCATTGGGTCAAAACTTCCATCCTCGTCATTCAAGGCTGTGGACCCAGTGGGGATAACTAAATAGGTGCTCTATATCACACTCATGCTGTTATTGAACCATTTTATTACTGTGGATCATCTACTACGACCCACGTGACCTTCACTCATATTGCCCGCCAGCTCCTCGGACCAGCATTTACATCTGATCGACCTGTTGTGCATCGCCAGCGTAACCACATATATTCATGTAGGATATTAGCTACACACTCCATAGCTACAAAAGTTTGTATCATAGTAGCTAGTCCATCTACTAGTCCATATTCCCTGCCACAGTATTTAAGACAGTGTAACAGCATATATTCACGTAGGATATTAGCTACACACTCCATAGCTATGAAGGTTTGTATCATAGTAGCTAGTCCATCTACTAGTCCATATTCCCTGCCACAGTATTTAAGAGATTAAAAGTCTCAGCGACTCTGATGGCTTATACATTACCAAGATACGATGTTAACAAGTTCAGGGATATTAAGCTGGAACTAGAGGAAAATTGGGGATCATGGAAGAGGAAAATGGCAGCTACAATTACGGAGTGGGGCCTCGATGGAATACTCGATGGAACCGAAGTAAACCCCACTACCACCACACCCACAGCGACTATCACCCAACTCCAAGAGGAATGGAAGACCAGAAATAGTACTACCTACTACCAATTGCTCATGTGTATATCTGCAGATTTACAGACAGAAATTGAGGAAATGACGCTTGCTTCAGAAGCCTGGAAAATACTTATTAACCACTTCGAATCAAAAGACCCCAGCAAGGTCAGCATCATCAGGAGCCAATACGACCACTACCACATGACAGAAGGACAATCTGTCTGCTCATACATCACTACGATGAAGGACTTCAGGGAGAGACCTAAAAAGATGGGTGAAGATATTGCAGATTCCTATCATGCTGCCACTTTACTTAGGAACGTACCCAAATCATGGAGAGGAATCGCAGAAATGATCTGTATGATTGCGGTCACACCTAAAGATATCGAAGGCCATCTTGAGGCACATGAGGCCAGTCTAATTGCATTAGAAATGGAAACGTATGGTGTATCTGCATTTGTCGCTCAATCTAGGCCGCAAAGGCGATCGGCGATCCCGCCGGCCCCAGCCATTTCTCCTCCCCGCATCACCCAATCACAGCAACAGCTTCCGAATACCCAACAGGTGTTGCGACCACCCATCTCACAGCCTCCCCCAACCGCTCGACAGCCTCAGCAGTATCAATGCCCCCTGCAGTCACTCATGTCTCCACAGGCAGCCAACAGCGAACGACCATCTTACTGCTGCAACAATTGCAGGAGAATCGGTCACCCCACCACCAAATGTTGGTCACCCGGCAGAGGCGCAGCCAGACAGGCACTGTGGAGGACTAACCACATGCAGAACCTCCCGGCAATACAGCTGAGAACTCCTGAAGCCGCTCAGACTCCACCCCCCCAACCAGCATCACAGTCGAGCAGGACAAGAATCACTCATCCTAATTTGCCTAATGGCCCGGTATCAGAAGACTTCTTATTCGTAGCTAAAGTCACTGAAACCATCTCCCCAATAGGCAAACCCATCTTCAGCTCACTCACGACCGACGCGCTTACATCAATGTGCGATAAATCACATTACTGGCTGGCTGTCAAGCACCGTACATACTGACAGGCCTCGGGAGAGCCGAAGGGGTTGGACGGGTAA
>QLPI01017226.1:0-10282 GCA_003314275.1 Chroogomphus rutilus | reverse complement strand
AAAACGCATGCCTTTCACCCTGCCAATCCACGATGCCATGGTTTCCACAACCTCCTGAGACTTGTTCACCTTCATTCTTGCATTAATGAACGCACACCGCATCGCCAGCTTTGAACCAAAGCCTTGAGCCTGATGGACGCGCCGTAGTTCTGCCCAGACCTTCTTCAGGTCGAGATCCTTCATATGGGGCAACTGACCGGCCGTGACCCTCTTGATCATCCTGGCCCTGGTCTGCCTCATCTTCATCTCGTACTCCACAACGGCCTTCCTGGCACCAACCGTATCACCTTCTGGTTTCACAACCGTCCCAAAAACATATTCCCACAGTCCTCGTTCCACCAAGTCTGCTTCCATATGTATCTCCCATTCTGCATAGTTCCCATTGGTAAGGGGAGCGAATGTTGGATCATGGTCTTCAGACATAACAGGGGTAATTCGGATAAGATATGGTTTTGTGGTTTTCAAGAAGGTGAGTAAGAGGATGAGTCAGTACACTCGAGTCATCCAATACGGGTGTGGTCGAATTATGTTGAATTTCCCCTGAAGCACCCAGTACGAAATGCGGGTGATGGTTATAATTCGACGAGGGAAAATTTTAGCTACAGCGCTACTTATGTAATGCAGACACGTCACATGATATGTTGTGGTGCGAACTCGTAATATTCCCAACAAACTCCCCATTCACTGAGCTTGTCTGTACTTAGCTACTGCACTTAACTCTAACAGGTTATGGGCCCTGCAGAACCTAGTATGTCTTTATCAAACTCCAACTCATTCGTGATCCCCAAGCTTGCCTAAGATGGCACAAACTGGGTTGCCTGGGAGAGTCAGTAGGGAATAGCATGGGTTATGCCAACCTGCATGGGTCACCAGGTTGGGTGCCCTTGGATTTGGTTGCAGGTTAAGCCAAGAGCACTCATAACCCAGGCCCAACCTGCAGTGTCAACTATGTATGTGTCAAGCCCCGGATACCAAGCTCTGGTTCACTCGGTAGTACCGACCGAACAACCCTTGCCTTTAGTCCCACACACCAGTGACAAGGCATCCCTTGCCAGTACATGGTCTCGGTCTGGTACATTCGGTTCATCATTTGGTTCACTTTCCTCATCCCATCCCCTCTATCCTTTGTCATTCTGTTATTCCCTGTCCTTCCCCTTGCCTGCTTACCTTCAGGGCATTCCCTCTTTGTTGTCACTTGGCAGTGGCACTATTGTTTTATGTTCAGCCACTCCCTATTGTTTTATGTTCTGCCATTCTCATTGTTCTATTCTCACTCACTCTTTTGTCCTCAGCCATACTTTATTGTTCTATTATCATCCACATTCCTTGTTCTATTCTTGATCATTGTGGACAATACCTCCACATGGTTCTTCATACCTTATTGTTCTCCATTCCTTGTGCCACTCTGTTCCACATCTCACTTATTAGCCTATATAAGTAGCCAATGTATGTAGATGGTTCTTTGTTCTGGAAATCAACTAGGTTTACGCCTTCTTGTCCTCCCTTCTCCTGTCCCAAGTCCTTTACCTGGGCCGACATTCTCGGCACTCTCCCAGGTATCCCTCTGTCTCAAATCAGTGGCACGCATGGGAAGTAGGGCGCAACGCACGAGCACGTTGAAGCCATGCCACTACTTCTAGCCTGCAGGACTTGGCCTTTACCCGTCCCCCCCCTTCGGCTTTCCCGAGGCCTGTCAGTATGTACGGTGCTTGACAGTATGCATGCATGTGCGCACATATGTATGACATGTACCTAGGGACTTGCTCCTGTCATATGTGCATGTGTATGACATGCATGCACTCACAGAAAGTGCTGTATGTGCACACACTGACATGAATGTGACATATGTGCACATGCCACCATGAACATTACATATGTGCATGCACTGACATGAATACAATGTACACACACACACCACTACAAATGCAACATACATGCATGTATTAGAAGGTGCAATGCATATTCTATTATCTGGCTGCCGCTTAGCTAAGTGCCAGCGAGCGGTTGAGTTCCCCTTAATGAACTACCATCACTCACAGGTAAGATTATCATGTACATGAAGTAGAACTACTAAAATAAATGAACTACCATCACTCGCAGTGATTGCTCATGTGGTTAGATTCCATGTTTATTAGGTTATGGGCCCCGGACATACCTAAACCATGAAATCTAGTCATATCAATTTTCGCTCAATAAATGACCTATGGTCTAACACTCAAACATTTGTCTACGACATCGCTTTCGAACCAGGATCATATCCTTTTTATCATTGCAGGCCACGTCTGTCACATTACTCCACTCCCACACCGCTCATTCAACTACAATGGCCGATATTACAGTGCTGTTATATCCGCGATATAACTCCGACATCCCGGACATCCGACATAGGGCGCTACAAAAGAACCCTACTCCGAACCAAGTCCGAACCTACATTGCCACCTCCGAGTCCGACCAGCATCGTTAACCTCGGACCTCGGACATCTTCCTTTTTCATCGAACAATAGTCTTATTGTAACACCAATGTATATTCCTCTTGTACTCCGTTTTCGTTCATCTTATTGTTCTCTTGATCATTCCTAATTAGTTACAATAAGGACCATATGTATAAATACCTCCAGACTTCTGTACTATACCTTAGTTCGAATATCGACTTGTATTCCCACTCACTCTTGAACTCCGAAAACTTATCTTCTCCGAACCTCCGAAATAAAGGACTGACGATCGAGGAGGGTGCAACATCAAAGTTGAAGCCAAGTCCTTACGACTCCAAACACACGACTCGGACCGACTTATGTCAGCTCAGACCTGACGCGAACTCGGACGCTAACAAGTGCAAATTTTGGCGGCATTGAACAAACTGTCAACCGATCATTTTCAAGACTGGAATGAAAGCTGTATTAACAAGGCGCTTCAGTACGATACATATGAGATTCTTAATGGCTTGGAAACAGAACCCACACTGCCTGCCAAAGCTACATCTGATGACCACAAGAATATCAGAGACTTCAGAAGTCGCAGGAGCAAAATAGCAGGATCCCTTCATGACACTCTTGATGCAGGCAATGCACCATTATTGCCAATATCAAACCAATGACAGTAAAGCGATCGATCTCAACCATATTCCAAATTAGACCCCGACGGCGCTCTTCACTGTTGCCACATCACACAGCCAACCATTCTATTGAGCACTCCAATCTTCAGACTCCCAATTTGTCATCATGTCTTCTTCAGAGCTCATTCCCATGCAACGCTACAACACCCATGACACACAGATCCAGGCAGAACCATTAACATATCATTATCTTCACATACCCCCTCCAGCACATTTCTCACTAAGAAGAAGATCCCATCCAATCTACACTCAGTCATATGCAATAGGAGATGCAGTCTATTTACTAGAAAGCCAAGAACCATACATATTTCTTGGTATGACATCTAGACCAGCCTATCGTGATAGGAGTAGAGTGAAATACGAGGCAGAGTTCAGGACACCATCCCATCCTGATTACCCCACCCACTCCATTTGACTCACTCTTAAACACAAAATGAGAGTGCACGACCGTATACCCATTAGTCCTCCTACTCCCAGACCCCTATCCTTGGATTGGATACAGGAGAAATTGCGGAAGATATGTTGCCTGTGACCTGGAAATACTCTGAGATGACTTAGTCCCCTGACTCATCCTAAGGCCCCTCAGGAGTAGTAGACAAGGTTGTTAGACATTTATTGGTGGATTTCCTTATTGTTTCTTTTATATGTTTCCCCTTTTCTTGGCATGACTCGGACCTGTTTCCTATTCTGTTAGTCTTTTCTTGTTGTTACTCATCATCCTTACCTTTTTGGTTAGTCTCCCCCTATCATAGCCCCTAGCCCCTATTTGTGCAGCCTCGATGCTGTACCATTTCTCCAGAGTTTCTCCATAGTTTTCTCTTTTGTATACTTTGTTCTCGTGCTTTGTCATTCAACTGACATAGCCAACCTCTCGCATCGTTTCACATCATTGCTTGGTTTTTGTATATACAGGCCTCTGGCTCACCTCTGTAATAACAAGTTCACAAGTTAAAGCCCCAAGTCAAGTCTCCAAGTCCAAGTCAAGACTAGTCTAGAAATGTCTAGACTATTGTATTCAAGTCCAAAGCCAAAGTCCAAGTATTAGTCAGCATGACACATTTGCATCTCATCATGTCACATCCCTGTCACATCACATCCTAATCACTCATGTTCTATTTTCGTTCATACATTGCCGAGTCACAGAACCTATTCCAGCTGTGCCAAACAACTGCGCTAGACCCTGCCAGAGAAAAGGACCAGTGTGCGCAGGCTTTTAGGTATTAATTACATAGAGCAACTCTACACTGATGAACATGAATGCCATCTGGACCACAATCCTCGGTTGCTATGAATCAAAAGACACAAACTCGCGCCTCTTTGCCACTCAACAACTCCTTTTGCTTTGCATGAGCAACTCAGGCCATGAATCTGAAACATTCTCAGAGTACGGTGCCCGATGCATCAGCACTGCAAACCTCCTTCGCAATCTACTCCCTCCTGGATCATCCATGATAGCAGCAATTCCAGATGCTAATGGAACCATTAAGATACCTGCCATGCTCATGCTGGGATTCACCACTGCAGACCTAGTTGACAAACTTGTGATCAGCATCATCATCATCGGACTTAGCAGCAGCAATGACAAGCACCAACTCAAACATACCTTTGTGCACAAGGGAGTCAGCATGCTGGATGCCATTCTCATGGAGCTTCAAAAGGCAGATAATCTCATGCGATCAGATGACATTGCTGCAGCATCAATGCCCTCAGGATCTGCCGGCACACTTGCCGCAAAAGGCAAGACAGCCTCCACCAACAAGGCTGTATTCAAATGCTCGCTCCATGGGAAAAATACTACACATAACATGAAGGACTGTGGAGTGCAACAATGCGACAGGCAAGAGAAGCCCAAAGACAAACCAGACACCAAGCGTGCTAATACGGTTGAT
This sequence comes from Chroogomphus rutilus, assembly GCA_003314275.1. Taxonomy (NCBI): domain Eukaryota; kingdom Fungi; phylum Basidiomycota; class Agaricomycetes; order Boletales; family Gomphidiaceae; genus Chroogomphus; species Chroogomphus rutilus. The sequence goes on along the minus strand of QLPI01017226.1, from coordinate 5,281 downwards.
GACAGAAATAAATCCAGTGATTCTGCCAAAGAAGCTGTAAGCATTGCTCAGGCCACCAAGCTCACAAGTCCCATTTATTGCTGACGCACTTCCACATGTACTAACATGACTTGGAATGCAGACTTGGGTGCAACAGCGCATATGACACCACATCAAGAATGGATTCACGACATGGAACCATGCAGAGTACCTGTACGACTTGCCAACAATGACATCATATGGGCAACTGGCAGGGGAAGTGTCGTGTCCTCCCCCTTAATTGATGGGAAACCTGCCAAATCTGTAGAATTCAGTCAAGTGTTGTATGTCCCTGATCTTGAGAATAATTTATTCTCTGTACTCTCTGCTATGCGACGAAAAAAACTCAAAATCATCATCGAAGGAGAGCGCATATCTTTTATCAAGAATAACATTCCACTGTTCACCAGATCCATACATTGAAACATTGGTAGACTCGATGGGACAACCCTACTATATTGTAAATGTACCTTTCTGACACTCACCACTTGTTCCATCCTCCACCAATGCCTTGGGCACATCGGCAAGGATCAACTTGAACAACTCATCAAAGAGGACCTTGCTCAAGGTATCATTATCAATCCAAAGAGTAAGCTACATGATCTGTGTGAGCACTGCATTGCAAGAAAGGAAAACATCATTGCGATCCATTTCCTTACCTCTCTTCAAACTGCTCCAGCAAACTGCTTGGTCAGATACACTCAGACATTCACGGTCCTCTGCCAAGAACTCCCTATGGATACCACTATTGGATGACGCTTGTTGATGATAACAGCCATTTCAAAAAGGTATACCTCCTGAGGAAGAAAAGTGATGCATTCACATGCTTTAAGGAATATGTGGCCAAAGTTGAACTAGAGCTTGGAAGAAAAGTCAAACAACTTCGAGATGACAAGGGCGGCAAATACATTAGAGCCGATTTTAACAAATACTGCCAGGATAAGGGGATCTCTTGCCAGCATACAACCAAAGCAACACCTCAGCAAAACGGGGTTGCCAAACATCTCAATCAAACCCTCGCTGAAGGGGTAGTCAGTATACTTAACCAAGCAAAACTCCCAGTGGGGTTCTGGGGGCAAGCTGTCCTCTACCTTACGCACATCCTTAATATCACACCATCATCAGTGCTCTCCAACATGACATCTTACAAAGTCTGGAAAGGACAGAAGCCTGATCTTACTATGTATAGAACTTTTGGATGCCGGGTGTACATTCACATTCAGAAAAGGGAGCGTGAATCACTAGGACCTCATACTAGTAAATGTATATTCCTCAGCTTTGAAAATGAATTCAAGGGGTGAAAGGTATACAACCCTACAACACATAAAGTATCAGTATCTAGAGATGTCATTTTTGATAAGTTATCATTCCCTGGCATAACTGCTAGTGATTGGCACAGGTAACCCCCAGGTATATTATGTCTACCTGTACCTGTACCCGTGAAAACCCATACCCATATGTTATGGGTACAGGTTTTCATGGGTATGCTTATATAATTCGCAGGTACGCTTATATAAGCATACCCCAAAACCCTGCCTGCGGGTATGGGTTTGGGCCGGGTTGGAAATCCTAACCCTGACCCTTACCTGCGCTACCTGTACCCACTACCCATGCGGGTTTCTAATACCCGTGCCAATCACTAATAACTGCAAACACCGAGACCATTCCATTACATGCCATCTGGCCAAATGAACCAGGTGACCTATCAGAAAGTGATGACCAGCTGCCACCAAATCCACCATTACCTGACCTGGTCCCTATTCCTATGCTCTAGCTTCAACCAATACCTCATGCCCTAGCAGAACCCCTAGTTGCACAAGGATCTTGCCTGATCCAAAAATCAAGGGTCATGGATTACGCTGACTTACTAGGTTCAACTTGGTGCACAACACACCCTGTTGCTTGCAGAGAACCCAAAGTTGACCAAATCAACCAAGGGAACATCGAAGAAGTCTGAGATGATGCACCTATAAGGATTGATCCACCCCAAATGGCAGATCAAGAGGGTCTAGAAAACAATAGCTGATTGGATGACACCAACTCTGACAATATTGCCATAGGTGATGCCAAAAAGGATCAAGAAAAACTGTCCGGCACTCACATAATCAAATCAGTAAACTATATGTATGGAATGACAGATGATTTTATTCCACTCCTTGACACTTTTGAGATCGTGTTTGATCTTTCCACCCAGCAAGCATTTGGAGCTGCCATGCACCCAGAGGATGCACCCAGTGGATGGAAAGAAGCAATGACAGGACCAGACTATGACAAATAGATAGATACCGCTCAGACTGAAATCGATACACTCCTGGCGAACAGGACTTGAGAACTAGTAGAATTACCAGAGGGACAGCAGGTGATTGGCTTGAGATGGGTATTTCTCATTAAATGCCAAGCAGATGGCACCATTAACTGCTACAAAGGTTGCGCTATGGATTACAATCAGGTTTTTGCACCAACCACTTGACTTAGAGCCCTTCGTGCAATATTAGCACAAGTAGCACTCGCTGGAGAATTCATTGAATCTCTCGACATTTCAAACATATACCTCAATGGAGAGCTAGAAATGGAATACAATGTTTATATGCGACAACCCAAAGGGTTCCAGAAGCATGCCGAGAACAGTAAACAATGGGTTTGCCAACTCATGAAAAGGGATCTACGGGCTCAAACAGAGCGGATGCCTATGGTACCACAATGTTTTGAAACTGTAAGCTGGTAACCCGAGAGCTGTGACAAAACTTTGGTGTGAAGAAAGTATCAAGCTTCGGGAATGCCGAGATGTCGGATGGGAATGGCCAAGTCCTAAAGGCCAGGAGTAGTGGCTTTGGCTTCAACGTACTTGTGCATTGCACCCTACTCTTCCATGCATGCCACTGATTTGCAACAGACAGGGTACTCGGGAGGATGCCGATTATGCCGGCCTAAGTAGAGGACTTAACAGAGGAGGAGAAGGTAGAAGGGCCTAAGCCTAGTCAATACCCAGAATGAGGAAATATGTATATGCATGCCCTACTTATATAGGTTTAAGAAGCGACATGTGGAATAAGGAATGTGGAATAATAAGGTATGCAGAGCATGTGGGTATTGTCCACAATGAGTAAAATTAGAATGAAGGAATGCAAATGGGGATAGAACAATAAAAGATAGAATAATACAAATGTGGCCAAGGATAAGACAATAGGGAGTGACCGTCTATAAAATAATGGGACCATGGGCGAGGATAATACAAGGACAGGAAGTCCCAAGGTGAGGCAGATTGAAGAACGATGAGTAGGTGTGGAGGGATTAATGGATGATGAGTGGTGTAGAGTATGTGAGGGGTAATGGCAAGGAATGTGGGTGGTGGATGTGCCGAGCCGAGACTGGTGTACCAAGTGATATGCATGTGGCGTAGACACTGAGACGTGGACATAGGATGGCTGCTTGGTTGGCACTGCCGAATTACCGGGTCTTGGTACATGTACTTGACAGAAAGCCTAGTCAAGTTCTCCGACAAGACAACAGCAAGCTAATGCCTGTTGTTACATACCATTGCAATGGTTGGTGAATACATGTAACAAATTGCTGTTTAAATAGTACCCACAGACTAATGCCAGATAACCTGGCATAGTGGCCTTTTGGCCCAGTTGAAAGAACACATCACTGTGGGAATTTGTTGCCTTTCACAGTATGCCAGGTTGACCAAAGGTCAGCGGTTCAAATCCCTGTGTGCGCAATAATTTAGAGGGTTGTTGCAATCACTTGGACCCCAGGAACCCTGGCTTACATGATGGTCCATGACATCATGGGGGTCTGCTATGTCAAATAGTAATTAGAGTGCTTGGGGGGAGCCACAGACAGGCCTGAGAAACCTGTTAAGATATCATCACTGTGGCACCTTAAGGGCTCGGTACCTAAGGGGAAGGTACTGTTACATACCATTGCAATGGTTGGTGAATACATGTAACAAATTGCTGTTTAAATAGTGCCCACAGACTAATGCCAGATAACCTGGCATAGTGGCCTTTTGGCCCAGTTGAAAGAACACATCACTGTGGGAATTTGTTGCCTTTCACACCTGTCCAGGTTGATGTCCAAAAAGAATTGTTTAGAGGGGGCCTTGGCAGGTGACTTGTCAATTACATGTAGGAATGTTCGTGAACTATTATTCTACCCTTGCCTAGGATTATTTCCACGGATGTTCTATAAAATCTAGTTTAGTTCTTTTATGATGTTTTTGCATACCTTTTATATTTTAGCCAAGAAACTTTCCACTTCAGTAGAAGGGCTTGAGATGTACTCTCCGAGTAATCTCTGTCAATAGTCTTAGTAGTCGGCGACCTACTTAAGAGAGTGCTGGTAGCACTAGATAATCCCGCAGATTATAGGTAAAGATAAAATTGCTTACTTTTACACTACAGAACTAGGCTCTATATATACTAATTCTAAGCTAATTATGTAACTCCTGAATAAGGCAAGACCTTCTAGAAATTAGTGAGAAGCTTACGGAAAGGGATGGAAGGTCCTGGAATCCTCTGGAAGTCACTGTGTCACCCTTGTAGTCTGTGAAAGGCAACAAATTCCCACAGTAATGTGCTCTTCCAACTGGGCCAAAAGGCCACTATGCCAGGTTATCTGGCATTAGTCTGTGGGCACTATTTAAACAGCAATTTGTTACATGTATTCACCAACCATTGCAATGGTATGTAACAGTACCTTCCCCTTAGGTACCGAGCCCTCGAGGTGCCACAGTAATGATATCTTAACAGGTTTCTCAGGCCTGTCTGTGGCTCCCCCCAAGCACTCTAATTACTATTTGACATAGCAGACCCCCATGATGTCATGGACATCATGTAAGCCAGGGTTCCTGGGGTCCAAGTGATTGCAACAACCCTCTAAATTATTGCGCACACAGGGATTTGAACCGCTGACCTTTGCAACCTGGCATACTGTGAAAGGCAACAAATTCCCACAGTAATGTGCTCTTCCAACTGGGCTAAAAGGCCACTATGCCAGGTTATCTGGCATTAGTCTGTGGGCACTATTTAAACAGCAATTTGTTACATGTATTCACCAACCATTGCAATGGTATGTAACATAGTCACTAATGACAAAAGAAAAGAAATATTCCCACGGCTTGTAGTTTTGTGACTGGTCAGGTCACAAAATATTATTAGTAAGGTAGAAGACAAACGGTTTCCGCTACATCACGTGACCATGACATTGTCATGGTCACAGCGCAAAAAATTTCATTGTCAAAAAATTTTTTGAAAAAAAA
>QLPI01017225.1:0-11643 GCA_003314275.1 Chroogomphus rutilus | reverse complement strand
GTTCTGCTGGGGGGTTCAGCTGGGCTCTGCTGGGGGGTTCAGCTGGGCTCTGCTAGGGGGGTTCGGCTGGGCTCTTCTACTGCAGAGGCTGGTCTGGCTGGGCTGTGGCGGGAGCCACCTTGCTGTGCCCTCCCGCCTGAAGGGCAGGGCACAGCTATCTATATATTAAAGTACAGGTGTGGTCCTTGTGGGTGTTCCTGAGTCAGCAATTGGTCAGCAATTGGTCAGCACCCTAGCCCAAATCATCGTGATGTGACTGGTTCACCACATCAGGTGACCATTTCAACTCTCTCCTCCTCTCACCGTCCACCCCACCCACCCGGTACACACCAACGCATCGTGCGTGATGGAAGAAAGACCTCGGCATGCGGTAGGCGCACAATGCACCGACGTCTTTCCTCTACCATGCATGATGCGGCGGGACCTTGGCGTGCGGTGGGTGCACAATGCAAACATCCGCTGCACCCAGGACACGCCAACCTCTTTCCTCCCACCATGGCCATGCTCCTGACCACACACACGACACAGTGACACCAGCGCACAGCATGTGCTGACAGCCCCACACTGCAGTGACCTGGTGTCGCGCATCATGCATGGTGGAGGAAAGATGTTGGTGCATTGTGCACCCATGCTAACGAACTGATGAAAAAAAAATGTGCATGAACCCCTGCATACAGTCCGGTTATCGCTTACACCAATGCGACGGTCGCACCCTTTTGCTCGCTCACATGCAACAACCCTGCATGGTACTGGCCCTCTTCGGTTTTGGAGAAACATTTGACAGCGACGACCTCCCTCCCTCCTTGCACCATTACTCTGCGCCTGGTGCATAGTATTGATAGATCTCATGCTCACCACAGTGAGAATTGACACCGTCCTTCTCTGTGGTTGGATCGAGCCATATTTGTCGTCCCTTGGGGTCAATGGTTACGTCTCCATCACGCTGCGGACCAAACATAGTAAATTTCCAATTTTCTACACTCTGTTTCTGTCCCATTCCGAGATGTAGTGACTGTATGATGGTGGGGTGTGAGCCCTTTTTGAGGCTGGCGTTATGTGTTGTTTCTGCATTAGTGAGGTCGGGGTTGCTGTAGAACCCCTCACAGGTTTCATTGATGCTGTCCCAGCCTATCATGCATGAATCTAAAAGATCCCCTGCATCATGTATACGGTCTGCGAGGTGGCCGATGGCGGTAAAAAGTGGTGTTCGAGGTGATCTTGCATGTTAAAATCATCAATAATGCACTTGGGGGCGAAATCTCAACCAGTGAAGAATAGTGTAAATACTGTTTGAGTGGCGAGGCGTCTGTTGTTGGTTGACCAAAGCATAACAGGGAGTCTCGCAGGCTCGGGGGATTGTGCAAGGGGGTATTCACAGTGGACAATTGAAGGCTGCATTGCGGTCATATTGCACGGGTTGATACCGCAACTGATGAGTGTCCAGTATGGGGCACCTGACCCCCCTGAGAACCAGGACCACTGAAAGATTTTAAAACTATGTCACAATTTTGCATGAGACTCACGATGTCCTGTTGTGGATACATAAATACTCTGAAGGCATACTCTTTGCACTTTTGTAGCACACTGACGGTGTAATCCATAAACTCATAGTCGTACTTCCCGCTATGACACAAAGCAATTAATGGAATGAACGTGAAGGAGGAAACCAGGATGTGACTCACGGTCCTTCGTGCTCCAGTGATTCCCAAGTGACAACATATCTCAGCGTGTTGAATCCCCAACCCCTCAACCATGCCAAATGCACATCTGCCCAGCCATCCTCTAGGTTCAGTGGCCTTCCAGCAAATCTCAAGTTTCAACAAGTGAAGAGCAATTGCCATTTGAATTACACAGGCAACAATTTCCTGTGAGGCTTGCATTTTCCATGACAATAAACAAGTCACAAGGTCAATCTCTAGGAACAGTAGGCATAGACTTGTGGTACCCTGTGTTTTCACATGGACAATTTTATGTGGAGGTATCAAGGGGTACAAATTGGAGAAGAGCACATGTTTTGTTACTGGAGGGAAGGAAGACAAGTAATATTGTATATAGAGAAGTGTTACTCAAGGACAATTGATAGATACTAATAGATAGAGATGTGTTGAAGATAGGATTAGAAACTGTAGTTTTGGCTGGGCTCTGGTGGGGTTTTGGCTATGCTTTGACCGGGCTCTGGTAGGGTTTCAGCTGGGGTCTTGGCTGGGCCTCGGCTGGGGTCATGGCTGGGCTTCAGCTGGACTTCAGCTGGGCTTGGCTGGGGTCTTGGCTGGGGTTTTGGCTGGGGTTTGGCTTGGGTCTTGGCTGGGGTTTTGGCTAGGCTCTGGTGGGGTTTCTGGTGGATATTGTGGTTTTAGGGTAGAAGATATATATAATATGACTCAATGATCCCTGGTTCTAACAGTTCAGAGGTGATGAAGTGGGCTCAGACTTGCTTTGGGACAATCTTCTTTGTAGTGCCCTAGGTCAGATGTCTGAGGTGTCAGGGTTATATCAAGGATATAACACGTAGTTAGTGAAAATTGTGGGGCCGATCTAGGGTCAGCCCATTATGGGTTACCCTGATGTAATTTTCTGACAAGTGACGCCTGTGAGAAGTGCCTAATGAATATAAAGTGAAATTCCCTTTGTTCCCTTCTTGTGCACAATGAATATTCCCTTCCTAAGCCATTTCTCATGTCCTCCCCTCCTGTCTCTATGTCATCTGGTCCTCGGTGGCTGCATATATGTATGCACCCCAGTTCTACTATTCTTCATTCCTTTACATGTAAGTGTGTCCCCCTATATCCTATGTACCTTCTCCTATGTGTTTCCCTTGTTCCCTTTTGGTATTTCATACAATATCTCTTCTCCTGGTCGTTGGGGATGACTAGGTATGGGGCTGGGTAGATAGATTTGGGCAAAACCCACTGCTAAAATCATGTAAATATTGGTATAGGTACCTTATGATATATATAGACTTGGTGTAGAGTTTCATATTGATTGGGAAATTATTGGAGGAGATATTGGGCATTTAGTGTGGAAAATATGTGTAAAATCACTCAATTATTGCTTGGTTCTAACATTACATAGTATGATCATCATCAGCACAGCTATACATGGTCTTGAAGGACAGGATACTAACAAAGAATCATGATTGAGCCAAGTAGACCAAAACTCAAGTGGACCCGGAATAAAAGATTAAGTTCACAAATATATCCTGTAAAGACAACCGCTGGTGTGTTGATTTTTATGGGGAAGTCGTCAAAGCATGTGCAGTGGTCTTAATGGCTTAGTGAACCAAGACCATGAGCATAAGCAGGATTCACGTGAGTGGTATTCACATGGTAGTGCCTTAGGTAAGCACAGCCGAAGCCCGCTGGATGACCGAGAAGTCTGTGAGCATCACCGAGGCACAACAGAGTGTCGAAGATGTACATCAGCTTAACCAAAGCTGAGAGCATCAAGAAGCATGACTGGGGTGCTCATCGATATAAGGAAGCATGACCAGGACGCCGATCGATGGAAGGGAGAATGGCCAGGATGCTCGATGATGTAAGGAAGCTTGACCGGGACACTCGTCAGTGTAAGGAAGCATGACCAGGACGCTCATCGATGTGGGGAAGCATGACCAGGACACTCATCGATGTAAGGAAGCATGACCAGGACGCTCATAGATGCAAGGAAGCATGGACAGGACACTTGTCAATGTAAGGAAGCATGGACAGGATGCTTGTTGATGTAAGGAAGCATGGATGGGACACTCATTGATGTAAGGAAGCATGGTCGGGATGCTTGTTGATGCAAGGAAGTATGACCAGGATGCTTGTTGATGCAAGGAAGCATGACCAGGATGCTCGTTGATGTAAGGAAGCATGCCAGAGATGCTCATCAATATATGGACGCATGACTAGGATGCTCATTGATGTATGGACATGACCAAGCGCTCGTCAATGTAATGAGGCATGGCTGGGACGCTCATCGATTTAAGGAAGCATGACCAAATGCTCATCGATGTAAGGAAGCATGGCCAAAGGCCCATCAATGCATGGAAGAATGACCAAGCACTTGTCGATGTAATGAAGCATGGCCAGGACGCTCATCGATGTAAGGAAGCATGACCAAACGCTCGTTGATGTAAGGAAGTGCGGTCAAACACTCATCAATGCATGGAAGTGTTGTGCCGAGGGGCAGAAGGAATGGGAGAGAGAGGGGCAGGTGAAAAGAGAGAGGGGAATAAGGGACTGGGAGCAAGTAGGTGCGAGTACAATGGATGAGGAACACAGCGAGAGGGATCCAGAACATATGGATGCAGAGGGACGAGGGGGATATAGGAACAGGAACGGAAGAATAGGATATGAAAGGAGAGGAAGGGATCAGTAAGAGGAATATTTGAAGAGGGCATAGGGACGACCTTAAGCGATAAAGAACAACACATGACTGCACCAGAAGAGGGGATAATAGGAATAAAGGGGTTTCCAATCAGATAGGGTTTCAGAATAATTCAGTAGGGATGACAATTGGTGACATATAAGGATAATCAAGTAACAGGGAAATGACCATACATCGAGATCGAGAGTGCCGTCACTGCATTAGGACGGCCTGTATTATCACAGGAACGATTCACTCACATATAAAAGCCAGTAGTTACGAGGAATATACTTTAGTTCCAATCTCAGTCTCATTCATCTATTGACCAATTGACAAACTTGACATCTGTATATGCAATCGAAGCCTTGAATCAACTTCTATTCCTGTTATCTTATCAAACACTTGAATATGCACTGGGACATTATCACTAGGTGTAGTACACACCATTCACAACATTCATTCACATATATTTCCACACATCGAACATCTCACAGTTTACATTCATACTCTGTCAATTGCATATCAATATCTGAGCCAGCTTTTAAACTATTAGGAAGCATGACCAAGCACTCATCGATGTAAGAACCATTACCATGACACTTGTCAATGTAACGAAGCATGACTTTAATGCTCGTCGATGTAAGAAAGCACGACCAAATGCTCTTCAATATATAGAAGCATGACCGGGACCCTCATTGATGTAAGGATGCATGACAAAACACTCGTCGATGTAAGGAAGCATGGCCAAATGCCCATCAATGTATGGAAGCATGACCAAGCACTCGTTGATGTAAGAAGCATTACCGAGACACTCATCAATGTAATGAAGCATGACTGGGATGCTCGTCGAGTTAAGGAAGCATGACAGGGAAGATTGTCGATGTAAGGAACATGACTGAATGCTTATCAATATATGGAAGCATCATCAAGCGCTCATCGATGTAAAGAAGCATGACCGGGATGCTCATCAACGTCTGGAAGCATGACCAAGTGCTTGTCAATGTAACAAAGCATGACCAGGACGCTCATTGATGTAAGAAAGCATGACCAAATGCTTGTCGTTGTGAGGAAGCATGGCCGAGCGCTCGTCAATATATGGAAACATGAGCGAGCTTTCATCAATACATGGAAGCATGACCAACCGCTCGCCAATGTAAGGTCATGACCGAGACACTCTTGAGGGTAATGGAGCATAAATGAAGCATGTCGAAGCATGAATGAGATACTTGTCAATGAAGGAAGCATGACCAAGATGCGCATGCATGACTGAGACACTTGCGTGAAGCATGGCTGAGGTGCAACCAACGCGTGTCTGAATATGACGAACATCAAACCACACCGTGATTGATGAATTGTGATCGAGGGTCGAGCAGGTGAATCTAGGAAGGAATTATCAGGTCATTTGTGATGGTTACTTTGTTTTTTGTTCCATTCCTTCCATTGTGCTCCTTGAGCTAGCTTTTTCCAGAAGTCAGTAAATGATAGTGAGGAGACATGATAGATGATGGTGCAAATAAAGGTGCAAAAGTGTGTATTGTATGACATGTCATGGCACTACATGAAAAATTTCTATGGTGTCTAACTACCTCCAGCGTTTAACCGACGTCGGCCTCAACACCTCAGCGAAATATTTCAACAGATGATGAAAATGCATGATCAGGGGATGAGACGGATGAGGTGACAATACCTTGCAGAATCTGTTGAATTTCAGTGGTGCTTATGGAGAACCACCGAGATTCAAGTTGTTTGGCAACAGATGAGGAATTATGTAATGTATTTGACTCTTGTGACACGGCTAACAATGATCGACATGATCGACCTGATCGCTTATTCCATATTGGTGCAGAGGTCTAAGGTGAGAACTCTTGTAGTTTGGGTTGGCAGATTAAATTTCTGTGGGGTTTTCCTGGGGTAGAATATTGAAGTGTCAACTGTATAAATAGGAGATATTTCGAGGGATTTTCTGGTTATTTTATCTATATTTATTGTTAAGTAAAATAATGCTCTATGGCAATTCTACTGGGAGCTGAGTCCAAGGTTTTGCCTCTGCTTAGGCACCATTCCAGGAAACTGGCCTGAGCGCCAAAGTGCTGATTTATAGAGTTGTGGTTCTCCCACAAGGCAGATATAATATGTGGTGATATATAAAAATAGTATTTGGTATTGGGAACTCAACTGTAGCTCCAGGTATTGGTACAATGAGTATCCAGTGTTTTAGTCTGAAAATAGGAAAGTGTAATGTCTGGCACTGCTAGGGAATAGCATGGGTTAGGGTAACCTGCACGGGTCACCGGGTTGGGTGCCCTTGGGTTTGGGTGTGGGTCAAGCCGAGAGCACCGAGACCCAGCCCAACCCGCTGCCTCAACTATATACGCATGTACGACACGCACGCATCGCATGTGCACACGTACAACATGACCACGCCGTACGCGCAGGCATATGACACAAACGCACCATACACGCATGTGCCAACACCAACGCGCTGCATGCGCACACACTGACACCAACGCACCGACACCAACGTGCCATACGTGCACGCGCCGACACCAGTTGCACGTCGCGCACGTGTACGGCGCATTCGTCTCGTATGTTGCACGTGCGTACGGCACGTACGACGTGTTCATGTTGTATGTTGCACGTGCGTACGGCGCGTTCGTGTTGTATGTTGCACGTGCGTACGGCGCATTCGTGTTGTACGTTGCATGTGCGTATGGCGCGTTTGTGTTGTACGTCGCGTGCACCTATGGCACGTTTGTGTTGTATGTCGCATGCGCCTATGGCACGTGCGGGTGCGGCATGCACCCGACACCTGTCGACCCGTGGGAAAAAACCCATGGGTTGATGGGTTCGGGTTTCCCATGGGTCGGGTGCGGGTCACCCACATTTGACCTGTGGGTGACCCATGCCGTTCCCTAGGCACTGCACCTTTGGTTCAGCACAGAAAAGAGTTTTGATGTTATCTCGAGGTTTAGTGAGAATGGGGGTGTAGAAAGGCAAGTTCTGTTTCTGTGTTATTTTTGCTAGATACATCTAGGTACTTATAAGAAAGAAAAGGCTGAACAACATGAAAAATTATCGGAATATGACCGGAGGCCATTCTGATATGGTTGGGTGCTGATGGAACGCAGGTATGTGGGCAAAGAAAAGAAAGATTTGGGCCATGCCCTGGAAAAAGATAGAAGCATGTAAAATATAATCATATCAGAACTGGTTGCCCATCAATGATCTTCCATCCATCAGCCCTGAGCAACTATTTGGGCCTTGCATCAGGCACCAGGCCATGTGAGTGGAATTTGTCCAAAATTGTGCATAAAATCACGAGAATATTCCGGTAGGTCCTTTATATTGTATGTAGATTCTGTGAGAAGTTGTGCTTTGAAGGGGATATAATTGGGGGAGTTGTTGGGGTTTTAGTGTTGGAGTATATAGGAAAATATGTATAACCACTCAAAAATTCCATTGGTTCTAACAACTCTGACTAAGACCACTTGAGAAGCATAATATGAATGAGAAGGAACAAATACCTAACATGACTTCAGAAGGAGCTGAGAGGTTGTCATTCAAATGTAGGCTACTTATACTATAGAGCCCTTTGTATTTGCTAATAAAAAATAGGATAAGGAGACAGGGGTTACTCCTAAGATGATTTAGCAAAACACTTTTGTTACTCAAGACATAGAGGCACAAAGGCAATAGGTGATTGATCAAGTATTACTGGTTTTACAACATTACATACACAATGTTAGAACGAGGGATCATTGAGTCATATTATATATATCTTCTACCCTAAAACCACAATATCTCCCCCAACCATTCCCCAATCAAGGCGAAACTCTATACCAGAATTCCTCACACCATGAGAAACATTCATGAATATTATCATGAGTTTAGGAGCACTTTTTGCATGGCATTTCTACCCAGCCCCATACCTAACCCCAAGGGCCAGCTCATCTCATTTGGACATGTTGGGAAGGGGATATACTGGGATGTGGTTTTCCATTCAGTTTATATTCTATTATATTCTATTTCTCTCATTCCCCCCTGTGAAGTTTTCACCTATATCATTTCCACTACATATATGTAGGTGTACCACACGTACGGCCCCATATTAGGCCAGGTTCTAACTTCACTCCATGAAGTTTTCACTTATAAATAAGTTTTCTATCTTATATAAAACATGAGTAATTTGTAGTAGAATAACAAGCAATTATACCTACAACTCCTGCCCCATATCACCAGCCATTAGGCTACAACTAAAAGATAATCACTCACGTTGAACCAAAGGTTAAGCACTGAGTGTATACTTCCTATTCGGGACTAGAACACCAGCTACTCATCATACAGGAGTAGCAAGCCACAGTTGGGTTCATAACAACATATATAATATTAAACCATCACATATTATATTTCACTTCATAAATCTATAAACCGGTGCTTTGGCACCCAGACCGGTTTCCCAGATTGGTGCCTAAGCGGAGGCCAAACCTGGGACTGAACTCCTAGTAGAATTGTTATAGCACAACAATTTCTCTAGTGATAAATAATATAAATCACAGTAAATGTATAGGAATATTCTCCTATTTCTACAACCAACTCTCTGATATTATAGTGTGGTAAAACCCCAGGAAACCCTATCTGCCACCCTCAACTACACACAAGATTAATGACAATTGTGTTGGGATTATTCCAATAAGTCAAGCCTAACATAAAAAAAATATTAATTTTCCTCATTCATTTGATAGGGAATTATCAGTATATTTTCCTTTTATATTTCTTTGAAATTTTCTTTCATTTTTTGCAACTGAAAAACCTGTAACTTTGTATTTTAACAATGTGAATGTCGTTGCAGATATTGAGGGGAAGATGGATGCTGATCAGTTTGTGTCCATTTTGGAGGACCACCTGCTGCCCAGCCTGGAGGAAAGTGGAATTCCAGAGGAACAGGTAATTTTTCAACAGGACAATGACCCAAAGCACAAGTCAAAGAAGGCCAAGAACTGGATGGAAAACAACAATATCACTCTCCTTGACTGGCCTGCACAGTCTCCAGACCTGAATCCTATTGAGCACCTCTGGGATCATGCAAAAAACAGGCTTAAGGAGTATCCAACACCACCCAAGGGAGTTTGGTAAATTTGGGAGAGAGTAGAGGAGGTATGGAATAACATACCACCAGAGGTGTGTCAGAATTTGATAGAGAGTATGCCTAGAAGACTTGAGGCAGTAATTAAGGCCAAGGGGGGCAATACCAAGTACTAGAATTGCAACTTACTATTTCTCTGATACCCTCTCACAAAACTGAGTCAATGAGCCCTTGATTTGAATTGCCCATATCTTCATCACCCCTGACTGGAATTACATAATTTTTAATGCTTGGATAACCCTGATCAGATTCTTTCTTTGATGCACCAACACCTTTTTCATATATGTTTTATATTCAAAGCTATTCAATGAATAGTCCAAAAGCACCAAACATTGACTCAGTTTTGTGAGTCACTGCATATTCCCTCTTGCCAAACATTGTTATTTCTCTCCTCCTCAGTGTTTGGAAAAAATTGACAGGGGAGGGTGTGAGATGAATGATCCGAAGCCTGAGTCAGGATCACAAGTGCCGCAGGTCAGGGAAACCTATCCATTACCGGTGATTACCATGTCAGCAATGTGAAGAAATAGATCTGGTTCCTGGCATTGGTTACTGTGATCCTTTGCAGATGGTGTGAGTACCTCAGGGGGACAAAGTGCTGGGGAAGTTCTTGGATCAATGATTCCAAGGCAGAGATGCGAGCGGTGTGGGATGCAGCACATAAGGACAGTACGGGGAGCACAGGATGCATGTCGGTGTCCCATTTCTACACACGTTTTGAACAGAGTCGTCATTGAACGTTTCGTATTTTCCAAGAGTTTTTTACACACTTTCACACACACTCTCTCTCAAACCAATGTCGTAGTAGGCAGCTTAGTCTATTTCAACAGCCGTCTTAACAACACACGAACAGCACAATGGGGACAAGGGCCTTTTTTCTGCATACTGAACTAATGACGAGTCTGTGGTGATATTCTATTAAATTATAACAAATCGAAATCATCCAAATGGTAAAAGTCAGAATTTTCGTTATTTGTGAAAGTGATCGTTAAATGTCTGCTTGAGCTTGGATATCTCGACTCAGGCTACAAAGTCCTCAATGGATTGCAAGAAGAAATTGAAAAAAAAAATACAAAAAAAACCTTTGAGGCTCCCGATTGAATATACGACATGAGGAAGTAGGCAGGAGTGTTTGTCTCCAAACCGATGAGCACATCGCCCTGCTCGATAAACTTGACACTCTGCGGGTGGATTGGCGGGATGGTGGGGAAAGGGAAGGTGCACGAACCTCACTGATGGTCTCAACTATCTGGGACATGCATATGACGACGGCGAAAAAAGGCAGTGACGGTGAGCTTGTGGTCGATGTCGCTGAACTGGCTTGCGGCGAGGAACAATCGCATGTGGTAGAACCTCGAGAGGAGAAGAGGATGTTAGCGGAACGCGCCGCAGTGTTTATTGTTGAGATACACTGAAGTCCCCTTTCATGTTTCTAGTTGGTATGGCTGGTATTTGACCAGATATGACTTGTTTTATGTATTACATCTTCGATGTATTGATCTGAGTTTGAATTTAGCTTACTTAATAACACAATTTTCACTTTTGCGCTCCAACAGGTTATGGGCCCTGCGCTTTATCTATAGACATCTACACAACACCACCTATCGTGTTTTGTACTTATCCAGGCCCTCTATCATTGGCCTGCAATTGATCCCAGATCAGAGCTCATCTAGGCACTATAAAAGCACCTCAACAACCACACCAACTTCGCTTTTTTGCCCTATTACAGCTCTCCTTTCCCTTTCCTTCCCCTCAGCTTCTCCCAGCAGTTGCTCAACAACCTCCTAAGGACTTCAGCCAGCCAGTGGTAGGACAGGATCCCTCCTCATTGCCTAGTGTTGCAAAGCCACACCCCTGGCCTAGTCTTTGACTAGTTTGCCGGTTGACTGAGGCCTCTTGTCATCCTTGGGTGCTGGAATCTGTGGTCTGCAGATTCTTAACAGTTCACCTGATTTGTGGCAAGGTTGTGCCATCCTATTCTGAGCCCTGAAGTTCTGAAGTTGTTGGGGAGTAACTGGTGCCATTTGGACCATTTTTCCGACCTCTAGGACCCTTAGGACACTCCTTAGGACACTCCTTGGCCACTCCTTGGTGTTCAACTCTGTTTTTGCATCTTCTGCATCGTATTTTGCCTATATCTGCTCCATTTG
>QLPI01017223.1:0-15214 GCA_003314275.1 Chroogomphus rutilus | reverse complement strand
GTTGTTTGGGGGAAACGGGTCAAGGAGTGGATAGGGGGTGAAGGAACAATGAAGAGGATAGGTTGAGAGGAGTGGTCCATACGATGTACCAGGTGTACCGAGCTGAGGCCGCGTGGTAGTGTGAGATGATGTGGGCAAGGGCCGGTTGGTCGGTATTCCTGAGTGAGCCAGTACTCGGTGTTGCGGACTTGACAGTATCCCCCCTCTAGCGGCTGAACCCATGAAGCCAGTAAGTGGAGTTAAAATAGAGTTCCAGGTGTCAGCGTGATGTCACGGTTTTGTTTGGGGAAATTCCCAGGCTTTTCATCAACTTTGTCCTTTACTCCCATCAAAGGATCAGGGCAAGGAATGGGTGCCATTGTCAAGCGTCGGGTACTGACGGACTTCGGTACTGCCGAGGGGTGTTGTCGAAAGGTCGGGTGGACTATGGCCAAGTCCTGCAGGCCAAGAGTAGTGGCGTTGGCTTCAATGTACTCGTGCGTTGTGCCCTACTTGCCATGCGTGCCACTGTATTTGCAACAGACAGATACTCGGGGGGATGCTGAGGATGCTGGCCCGAGTCAAGGACTTAACAGAGGAGAAGAAGGTAGAAGGGCCTAAGCCTAGTCGATACCCAGAATGAAGAAGTATGTACATCCATGTCCTACTTATATAGGTTAAGAAGCGACATGTGGAATAAGGAATGTGGGACAATAAGGTATGCAGAGCATGTGGTTGTTGTCCACAACGAATAAAATTAGAATAAAGAATGCAACGCGGGGATAAAACAATAAAAGATAGGATAATAGAAATGTGTCCAAGGATAGGACAATAGGAGGTGCCAGACTATAAGACAAGGCTTGTAACCGAGGATAGTACAAGGGCAGGAAGTCCCAAGGCAAGAAGGGTCGAGGGGTGGGGACAGGGAGTGTAGATGGTGGACATGCCAAGCCGAAAACAGCGTACCAAATGTTATGCATGCCACGCGGGTATTTGGTCGCAGATATGGGGTGATTGCTCGGTCGGCATTGCCGAATAGACGTGTCTCGGTACGGTACTTGACAGCCATAACCAATGACAAAAAGGAGCGATTTGAGAAGAACCGGCTTGAATGACAGCGTCAACGGGAGCAAGAGGTGGCGGATGGGGCTGCCGCAGCTCAACTGAAGGCAGACGAGGAGGCTGCCAAAAAGGCAAAATTGGAGGTGGAGCAGGCAGAAAAGGCCGCTAAGGAGGCATTCGAGACAGCAACTAAGGCTGCTCGTCTGGCTCGGGAAATTGCCCAGGCAGCCAAGGAGAAGCAGGTCTATTTGGCCCAGTGGGCAGTTACTCGGGCTCCTGAGGAGAAAGGGAACGTGAGGGTCAGCCAGGACCTTGCAGGGCAGGGCAAGGCACTTGAGAACGTGGGTGTCAAAGGTGTCGAAGATCCTGAAAGCCTGGGTGTGCCAAATATGATGACGCGTAAGAGGGGTATGGACGTGGATATGGGGCCGAGTAGGAGAGGTAGGCCAAGGGGGGCCCAGGTATGCAGGGTTTTTGTTCGTATTTTTTTTGTGTTTTACTTATTTTTTATCAGTTCAAAAAGAAGCCGACCCGGGAGTGGTCGCCCTCTCTTTGCCCTCCTTGCGACCATTGCAAGGAACGTGGAGAAGCCTGCTCCGTTAGAAATGTGGAAGCGGCGTGCAGGTGCTGCAATGCATGCCGGGTGAAATGCAGCTTGGCGGCGCCTCAGCAGCACAAGGCGAGGAGTTGGGAAGAGGTGGAGTTGGAGAGTGGGAATGAGGAGGAGAGTGGGGAGGAGATGGAAGAGGAGCGGCTGATGAAGAGGCCGAGAAGGGCCGTTACGATGCGACCGAGCGAACGGCCGGTGGCCATACAGCCGAGCGGGCATGAAATGACAGTGGAAGTCCCCTTGCCCAGGGGATTGGGGTCGCGATGACTTGCCAAGATCTGGGAGGACATCCTCCAAGAGAGGGCGAGGTCAAACAGGTTACTCCTCAAGTTAGTTGAAGGGGTAAGGTTCATGGGCCGTGCGATGGTCCTCTTGCATGAGAGTCTGGTTCTGTGCAGGGAGTCGGCAGTGCCGGTGTTACCGGTTGTTGCAGAGGAGTTGGGTGGTGAGGATCCAGGTGAGGATCAGTTGAAAGATGATGAGGGTGAAGAGAAAGGGAAGGACAAAGGTAAGGATGTTGATGGGGAAATGGTAGTAGAGACTTTGAAGGAGGACTGATAATAGAATTATATATTTTTTCTCTTTTTAAAGAAAGGATAAGGAAGGAAATAGAAGTATGTGAGCAGAAGAAAACAAGTGAATGTGCCGATGTTTGTTTTGGCAGATTCGGTTGGGTTGGACAGAGGGATTAATGGTATCGGGAATAGCGTGTTGGGATGGGTAGGAATAAGGTTGAGATAAAGAGTGAATGGAGGGGGATTTTTTCGGGAGGGGAGGTTCGTAGCATTGCTTGGTTGCCACCCCCCCTGTTTAGGTAGACGTCCCATCGTCTACAAGGTGTAAGCATGTGATGCAATTATGCGAATCAGATAAACAGGAACAGATGGGGACAGACGGAGAAGACCTTGGCCGAACGTGCCAAATGGCATCACTGACCAAGAGGCCTGAGCTAGAAACCCTTTTGGCGGAGTTTCCGGCGATGGAGCAGGATCCTGGGTGAGGCTTTTGGAGCAGTGGCATGTGCCGACTGGACTGAGACCATCGGACGCACCTAAAGGCGTTAGTGGCGTGATGGAGCGTAATACTGCCCAATACCCTGTTAATCAATGGATTATAGTGGGTGAGCAAGTTGTGACCAAATATTGCTGACCGACGGATCTAGTGATGTGATAATGGATGAGTGGACTGGTTGTCCTATTGTCAAGTACACGTACCGAGGTCCCAATTATTCGCCAGTGCTGACCAAACAACCACCCTACATCCATGTACAAGCGTCCACGCAGCATGCATAATGCTTGGTACACCTGTCTCGGCTTGGTACATCCACCATCCACATTCCTCGGTCCGTTTCACCTCGGGACTTCCTGTCCTTGTACTATCCTCGGTTACCAGCCTTGTCTTATAGTCTGGCACCTCCTATTGTCCTATCTTTGGACACATTCTATTATCCTGTCTTTTATTGTTCTATCCCTGCTTTGCATTCCTTGTTCTAATTTTGTTCGTTGTGGACAATGACCACATGCTCTGCATACCTTATTGTCCCACATTCCTTATTCCACATGTCGCTTCTTAACCTATATAAGTAGGACATGGATGTACATACTTCCTCATTCTGGGTATCGACTATGCTTAGGCCCTTCTACCTTCTTCTCCTCTGTTAAGTCCTCGACTCGGGCCAGCATCCTCAGCATCCCCCCGAGTACCTGTCTGTTGTAAATACAGTGGCACGCACGGCAAGTAGGGTGCAACGCACGAGTACGTTGAAGCCAACGCCACTACTCTTGGCCTGCAGGACTTGGCCATAGTCCGCCCGACCTTTCGACAACACCCCTCGGCAGTACCGAAGTCCGTCAGTATCCGACGCTTGACACCTATCGGAGGATCTAGTGACATGTCTATGTATTCAGTAACAACCAAATTTAGCAGTACTGGATCAACGAATTCTAAGGCGGAATAACATAAGAGTCTAACTATGAACGGATAATGACTGAAAAATTTAAACGAAAATTGGGGGCATAGGAGCATTGATCTACACCTCACTACTAGCATCTACCGAGTCAACGCAACTCTCGGTGTGCTCAGAGGCTGGCGGATGGAGGACTAGTCTTCGGTCACCGTTGCTGAGTCCTCAGCATTGGTGTCCTCGGCATCGGATGCCTGTGAGACGGAGTCGGAAGTAGTGGTCACATGGGCTTTGGTTGCCTTTGGGCATTTGGCAACTTTGTGATCACTGGTGGCACAGAGGAGACACAGGTTGTGGTCCATGCATCTTTGGTGTTCGGTCGGGAGAAGTTTGCCATCCTTTCCGAGGGTTTTGGTATACTCGGGTGGGTCGGGCATCTTCCCGTCCTTTTTCTTGGACGTGTCCTTGCTGCTGTTATTGTTGCTATTATGTTGCTGGCAGTTGTCCGAGGTGGATCTGTTGCCAGGCTTGTCCGATCTGATATCTTTCTTCGGCTCATTGCTGCCCTCCGCAGACTGTTCAGCTTTTTGTTCCCAATACCTCATGTCTATCCATTGAACATGATTTCAGAGTTTGTCAACTGTGCGGGGTTTGTCGAAATGGATGAGACCATCTTTGATGCGCTTCGGCAGTGCCGTGTATGCCTTGCGGAGGAGGGTGTTGTCATTATAGTTGACAAACACCGCGAGCCTGTAAAATTCCACAAAGAACCGAGTGGCTTTGTGGTTGTCCTGCATGGTTAGCTTTTCGAGGGCTGTCTCAGCATCGGCTCTTTTGTCCCAAGAGCCGAAGTTGATCTGTAATTCATCGATGAAGAGCTCCAGGTTGCTGGTCCAACGGGGTTCCATATTGGGATTACCGGTCAGGTACGGCTCGAAACATTCCAGAGCTGTTCCTTTCAGGTAGGAGACCATGTAATTGACTTTTTGCCTATCATCGGAGAATGAGTTAGGCCGGGTGCGGAAATTCATTCTGCAAAGGAAGATGAAACCCTTTAACTTCTTTGGGTCAGTTCTATCGAAGGGTTCTGGTTCTCGGATTCTGGCAGCTTGACCGTCTTGTCGGTGGTTCCGAGCAGTCCTGCTGAGTTCAAGAATGGCATTCAGAAGGTCTTGATTGTTGGCTGGGTTCACAGGAGCCCTGGCCCTAGGAAGTGGCCCGGCTTGCAGAGCTTGCCTGGGCTGTGGGGCTGGTCGGGCTCGGGGAGCTTGCCTGGCCTGCAGCGGTATAGCCGTGGATGGAGGGGGTGTGGCCGCAGGTTGTGGAGGTGCGGCCATGGGCTGACGGGGTGCAACCGTGGGCTGAGAGGGCATGGCTGTTGAAGTACGGAGAGGTTCAGGTGTGTTTGCCTGCCGGGGGTGCTGAGGCTGTTCCTCGGTTTCAGCATCTGTGTCGTAGTGTACTGAACCGGGTTCATCCTCTGCTGGATGGGGTGCTTGAACATCATTATCATAATCTTCATATTCGATTTCGTCATCGACCACCTCTTTGATGTGTGATTCTTGCTCGAAGGGGGAGGCGAGATGCCGTAGCTCTATTGTCGGCAAGGTATAAGCAATGAGAAGGGGCGGGGTACCAGAGGCTTCGCACTCCCTTCGTTGATTTACTGTGGGGGTGAGCCAATTGTCATCCATACGGGCCGTGGATCTAGTTCATGGGGGCATGATCGTAAGAACAAAGGTAGCACAGAAAGCAGTATCACTCAGAATATACTGTCAGGATTTGGTAATGCCGAAATATCGGTTAAGTCCTGCAAACCGTTCTGGAGTGGCTAGGCTTCAATGTGCTCGTGCGTTGCGCCCTGCTGTTCCATGTGTGCCACTATTTTGGGTAGTGGGAGGAGCCTTGTGAGGATGCCGAGGGCATCAGCTCGAATGAAGGACTTTTAGGAATAGGAAACGGACAAGGGGGTGCGAACTAATTGATATTCTGAGTGAGGAACTATCTACATACATCCTGCTACTTATATAGTTAAGAAGAAAGATGTAGAACAGGGTGGCGTAAGGAATGGAAACAATAAGGTATGAAGAAACCATATGGAGGCATTGTCCACAGTGGTCAAGAATAGAATAAGGAATGTAAGCGAGATTAGAATAATAGAGTATGGCTGAGAATAAGATAATGAAGTGGTGGGTGAGAATAGAACAATAGAGGATGGCCCAAGATAAAACAATGGCAGTGGCCAGGACAATGAGTGGCCGTCATGTTGTTCGGGGGAAACGGGTCAAGGAGTGGATAGGGGGTGAAGGAACAATGAAGAGGATAGGACAAGAGGAGTGGTCCATACGATGTACCAGGTGTACCAAGCCGAGGCCATGTGGTAGTGTGAGATGATGTGGGCAAGGGCCGGTTGGTCGGTATTCCCGAGTGAGCCAGTACTCAGTGTTGCGGACTTGACACCAACATAACCATGCAGAGAGGGCAGGTTGGCTCTCTGCTTTACGAAATCATCATCAGGGGACGAGGGCATGGTTCGGTTTCTTTTGGATCTAGGAGCAGATGTCAACATTTAGGGAGGATACTATGGTAATGTATTCCAGGCAGAATTAGTATCAGTTCAGAGACCATTGTTTAATAGTTACTCAACAAGGGGTCGGACCCATATATGCAGGGAGGATACTATGGGAGTGCACTGCAAGTGGCATCACTTATGGGTCATGGAAATATCACCTCCCTGCTGCTAGGAGCCTTGTGATCTAAGTCCCTGTACTTTTTCTTGTACGAATGTTTACTTATATCAATATTGTTAACCCTTTCCCCAAAGCCATGGGATTCAAAGTAGGGAAAGGATTGGTTTGCCAAGGGTGGGCCACGGGGTATAACGTACGATATTGCTGACTAATGGTCACGTGATGTCATGACAACATGGATCCAAATTGGGTCCACTGGCATTAATTCAAGTACCCCAGAAGTGTCCTAACTCAATGTGCACAGCTAGAAGAACATGCCGAAGGTTTGAAACATCCTTGCAGATTAAGATTTTCAGAGGGGTTGAATCTTGTTGTTTTGGTGTTTTCATTATAGCCTCACAAATTTCTTTCCAAGAGTGCTTAGCAATCATAAATTCAATGGTTGAATACATTGTACTACTATTGGCCATCGGTTATCTATTACTCTCAGCTCTCTGTCCGCCCCCACACTGCTTGCCTATCTCACCGTGGACGCTGTCCTTCTTCCTAGCCACAGTCATCTTGCTGTGCACCCCCAATAGCTATGCAAATCAATTTCACATTATCACCACATTTGTGCACAAATGGCTGGCTGTACCATGGATGTTCTGGCATGTATTTATTGCGGTGTCACTGGTGAGATGCAGCAAAACCGAGGATGAACATCTCAAGGACAGGGATGGTTTGAATACAGTCATTCTGTGTCACGCAAGTAGCAGGCGACAATGAATTATACAGTGAAAAAAGGTATTTTCTCAAAGGTAATGCCATGTTTCAATTGCCAAAGATCTCTAAGTACAATGTCAAGCAGTGCTTTGGCAACCAGTGATTATCTTTCAAAGCTGCCTAAGCACTTTAGATCAAGGAATTTGTTTTCTCTAAGCAGCGAACTTAGGTATTTCACTGTTTATGACTGGTCCTGGTTTCCAGGATCTCTGGAAGCAGATTATATTAGACCAGATCACACTCAGGGAATCGATCCAATATTATTTTGGCAACCAGGGTTGTGCCAAGATATGAAATGAAGTGAACCAGATCATGTTAGGAAGAGTTGAACCGAACCACCACACGTGAAGGACATATACATCACCTGGCCATCAGGGTCACCATACTTATTGAGAAAGATTATTGATATCAAATCAAGTTTGACCAGACCGAGACGGAATGTGTGGGTTCTATCAAATAACTAGACGATCAAGGTCGCACGAACAATTAAAGATTCTCGATATTAAATCGGGTCGGCCCAGATCAGGTTAGGAGTTTTTATTTATGATTAGGCGAGAACCATGTGGCATATGGGATCAACTCATATACATGTTGACCCGTCTAACCCAATTTGATATCGGTAATCTTACTCTAATGGTAGAGTGGCCTTGATCGCCAAGTGATATATGGAAACCATGTGACGTTTCGGATCTGCACCTTTTCATTTGCCCGGTGATGGTCATCACCTCACATATATACCCGAGCCCAATCCTATCTAATCTAATCTGAGATGTGTCGTGCCTGAAAACAGGACTTCCCGTGTATCCCTGTTCCCTTGAAGGCAGGAGCTGGATAGTCAGCCCCAGTCACTAGATGATTGTGACCCACTTCAGGATTAGCTTTCATTGAAAATGAAGTGATATCAATAAGGTATTAGAACTTTGATTGTTATGTTCTTCTGGCTTTCGGTACATCAACTGAGAAACCAAGTACATGGACACATCAGGAAGGCAATTTCATGGAAGACTCATGTCGTACAGGTCTGTTGGTGAACCCCACAAATTGACGGTTGAGATCTGTTGAATATTATCAACGTGGCAGGCCAATGTATCATAGAAACACCCTGGTGCATGATACATAAAAACACCAATATACCAGGGACACACGGATTGAATAAAGTAATGGTGCTTGCATAGAAAGAAGAACTGTTACAAGTGTTGGTTCCATCAACTGTTAAGTTTATGAGAAGTCAGTCCCTCCGACACCTGTGAGAAAATGGGGGAAGCTGGATCAACGAGTTCAATCTCAGATTTTATAATGTGTAGGTTGCCGACCATGACTTGTGCACAAGAGGGTGATGGTGAAATGGCACATGACCTGATCGAAGTTGAGCAAGTGCTCTGAGACTTGATCTATTATACACCCGCCGACGCAAATAAAGGTAATTTTTTTAAGACATTCCTATCGAAAACAATTTCTATGTATAAGTGAATAGCCGGCCCGAAAATCACTGATTTAATTGTGCACAGAACAAGACAGGTTGGTCAGACAAGAGGCTTCCTTTATCGAGATTCTGGTTCCACATTGTAACTACCACCGCATAAAGCTGCTTCTACTGCGCTCGGCCTTGCACAGCATATTGATTAGATCCTCATGTGTGGTTTAACGAGTATATATCTCTTTAGCGCAAGTGATCTTGGGGAAACCGGTCAATATACTAGATTACCTGCGGTCCAACCAAGTATTGCTTAATCTGCTTTGCACTTACAAGGTTTTGTTAGATGCTGGGGACCCAGCCAAATGATCTGCCGCGTGAATCACAGAACCCTGTGCATGACAGAGTAAGACAAGTGGCTCAGAAATTGCAGTTATTTATCATGCACAAGGGTGTTTATGAAATAGAATGGACCTGCCACCTTGATAATATTTAATGGATCTCAAGCGTGGGTTTGTGTGTTTCACTAAAAGACCTGTGCGACATGAGTGTTCCTTGAAAATACCTTCCTGATGTGTCGATGTACACTGTGGTTGGTTTTTCGGTTGACTAAACCGAAAGCCAGAAGAGCACAACAGTCAAAGTTCTAATCCCTCATTGAGATCACTTCATTTTGCAATGGAAGCTAATGCTGAAGAGGCTCGCAATCATCGAGTGACCCGAGCTGACTATCCGGCTCCTGCCTTAAAGCAAACAGGGATACTCTGGAAGTCCTGGTTTTCGGCATGACGCATATCAGATTAGATTAGACAGGATTGGGCTCTGGTATGTGGCGCATCACCTAGGTCAAATAAAAAGGCATTGGTTGTCATATATCACTTGGCAATCAAGGCAACGCTACTGATAGTGTAAGATTACTGATTTCAAATTAGGCTAGACTCGTTGGCATATATATGAGTTGATCCAATTTCTCGCCTCATTATAAATAGATACCGCCAACACATGCCCACACAATCCGGGCCGACTCGGAAATCTTTACGAACTTGATCCCTTAGTTATTTAATAGAAGCTGCAAACACATGTCAGAGTCCCTGCATTGATTAGTCAGATTACCAGTATCACATTGAGTTCCAATGAATCGGGTCGGAATGCGCGTGGCTAACTAAATGGCATTTGGCCATCAAGGCCACGCCTCCGATAGAGTAAGATTGCCGATATCAAATTGGGTTAGGCTGGTCGGAATGTATATGACTTGATCCGATATGCCACATGCTTCTCGCCTAGTTATGAATAGATACTGCCAACACGTGCCCACCCGATCCGGGCCGCCCCTGCTGTTGAATTAGGCTCTGACGTGCACAGACATCATGCCATGGTCTGACATGGCCGTAAGTCCATTTCTACAGGCCTGCGGGCATATACATTCTCAGTTCACACGTTTGTTCCAAATCATTTATATTCCGTCTCAGTTGTTACCCATACCTTAGTCGATTTACCCATTCGTGTCGACTGAGGTATGTTACCCACTACTTTACCTACCTTTAGATAGCTTACCGTTTGTCCTGTAGCATGACTTATTACAGGTACCAAATATATATTGCACTACGCCCATCTTTCTCTACGTCAGAGTTGTCATATTCTATGGGGCAAGTCCTTCATGTCCCGTTTACATCGCTGTATGATCTCCACGACCGTGCTCGAGTCGTGGCACAACTTTGGTCTGCACCATCCGCATCAAATGATATTCCATAAATAATGTGGGGGAAAGGGATACATTCTTCGGCCAGTGGTGGCGCAGCCCTGATCGGCAACATATAGAAGCTACGAACACATTCCAACCCCAGCCGGTTTAAATGCAGCCGCCAACTCAATTAATACCGGCAATCATACTCAATCGGTGTGGGCACCCTGATCGCCATGTTAAATATAGAAGCCGTATATTGGGATCACATCGATCACAGTCTGTGATTTTCGTTATTGATGGGTGCCTCGACCTGGATCGGGCAAGATCTACTCAGCGCCAAAAGCAGTATTCAATCCCTTGAGCACGTTGCTACATCGGTCCGAGAATGCAAACACGTCATCAGGGGCAATTCAACACAGCGTCAGATTGTGTAATATCTGATAGACGGTCATTGACGGCAATCATTCCGGTGTGTGCTGGCACGTCACATTGGCCAGATAGCATGATCACGGTTAT
Organism: Chroogomphus rutilus; assembly: GCA_003314275.1. Taxonomy (NCBI): domain Eukaryota; kingdom Fungi; phylum Basidiomycota; class Agaricomycetes; order Boletales; family Gomphidiaceae; genus Chroogomphus; species Chroogomphus rutilus. The sequence goes on along the minus strand of QLPI01017223.1, from coordinate 4,591 downwards.
CAAGGTTAATTATATAACGACGTTTGAAGGCCGCAATCACTCTGGTATGCCTTGGCACGTTATATCGGCCCGATATTGTGATCATGCTATCACATCAGAGATTGCTGATCGAGCTTCCGAGATAGCAATGAATATGGTGCATCTTGGCACCCAGACGGTCCACATAGCAATCACCACGGGACGCTATCTTGTGTACCGTTCATCCTCGATCATACGGATCAGGTTGTGTCACTGGTAGAGCAAGATCATGGAAATTGGTTTCCGTTGATCTGATCTGCCTGAATAGAGCTGAATTCACTTATACGAAGATGTATTGTGTGTAGATGAGTGAATCAACGTAAATAAAAGTGATATCTGACCTCAGCATTTGAGCGTGTAAGCCAAATGACTGAGGGGACACCAGATCCAAGTAAGCAACTTATAACCTTAAACACATGAAACAAATTGAAGTACCATTAGAAACATTTTATTTTTAATTGCTCAAAAAATTTTGATAAATGCCAATCGAAACTAGAATTGGGTCACATGTCTGGGCGATGGGGTGTATTAATCAAATGGTAACTTTACTCCAGATCTCGAAGGTGTTCGTGTGACACTAGTCACCTTTATAACGCTGCTAGCCTGGTCAAGTATGATGAGGAAGATATCGATCTTGGCAGAATTGCTGGTGTATTGTAGGGACTGAGTGTAAATACACAGGTCGAATGTTCAGGCTGTTTTCCAACGGAACAACTAGCTGTCAAGTTTCATCACCTGATTGGCTTTGCGGATGGGTGTTGGTAGAGCCCAAATTGGCACGATCAATAAACGATACACAACGCACACCATAGGTCAAGGGATAGCATGTCACTTATTTCCCACTACTAACCAGACCCAATATGTTATCGGTATTCTTACACATCCCAACCTGGTCCAGGGGAACCGAAGTTGATATCGGTAATCATCCCCCATTGGTGGCACCATCCTGATCACCAACTACTATTTAGTAGCCGCCGGTACCTTTTGAATCAGTGGCCACATTCCATTTAGCAGCAGCCTACCTTCCGACCCGATCCGGTGTAACTCAAGGTGATACCGGCAATCTCACTGGATTAATGGCGCAACCTTGATCGCCAAGTAATGCTTCATGTGTGGCGGTGGGATCAAATCCTATCCTGACCTGATCCGGGTACCTTGAGTTGACATCGGTGACCTTGGCGCGACCCTGATTGCCAAATGGCATTTAGTTAGCCGCACGCCTTCCGACCCGATCCGGTGGAACTTCATGTGATCCTGGTAAGCTGACTAATCAATGGAGGGACCCTGAAACTTTTTTGGGGGTTTTATTAGACAACTAGGCGATGAAGGTCGCGCGAGCAATTAAAGATTGCAGGTGTAATAAGTCACGCTCAGTCGACACGAATGGGTAAATCGACTCTATTTGGTACCTGTAATAAGTCACGCTACAGGACAAACAGTAAGCTATCTAAAGGTAGGTAAAGTAGTGGGTAACATACCTCAGTCGACACGAATGGGTAAATCGACTGAGGTATGGGTAACAACTGAGACGGAATATAAATGATTTGGAACAAACGTGTGAACTGAGAATGTATATGCCCGCAGGCCCGTAGAAATGGACTTACGGCCATGTCAGACCATGGCATGATGTCTGTGCACATCAGAGCCTAATTCAACACTCCCCCTGGCTTGACGGGCTCTTGTAGAGTCGCAAGGTGGCGCAGTGCTTCTGAAAGTGGACCCTGGGGAGCTGCTTTATGAACATGTCTGCTAGGTTATCGGTGGACGCTACTCGATGAACTTCGATCTCCCCCTCCTCGACTCTCTCATGGATGTAGTGATAGCGTATATCAATATGCTTGACTCGAGTGTTATTCTTGGTGTTCTTTGTCAGTAAGATGGCCCCTGAGTTATCATTGTACAGTATGGCTGGTTTTGGTTGTGGATAGCCAACTTCTTCCATTGCCGCGTACATCCAAAGGATTTGTTTCATCGCTCTTGTGAGTGCCATGTACTCGGCCTCTGTTGTGGATAATGCGACCGTAGGCTGGTACTGGGATCCCCATGCTGTGGGCCTGCCGGCTTGGACAAAGACATGTCCAGCACATGAACGGCGTGTGTCAAGATCCCCAGCGTAGTCAGCGTCGACATATCCAATGGGGATCAAGTCTTTGTACTTCCCGCCATAAGTTATCTTGTAGTCGAGGGTCCTGTCAAGCCCGCAACACCGAGTACCGACTCACTCGGGAATACCGACCAACCGGCCCTCACCCATGTTATCTCGCACCACGGCACGGCCTCGGCTCGGTACATCCGGTACATCATATGGACCACTCCTCTCGTACATCCCCTTTCATTGTTCCTCCACCCCCTATCCACTCCTTAACCCATTTCTCCCGAACAACATGACAGCCACTCATTGTCCTGGCCATTGCCATTGTTTTATCTTAAACCATCCTCTATTGTTCTATTCCCGCCCACCATTTCATTATCTTATTTTCAGCCATACTCTATTATTCTAATACCGCTTACATTCCTTATTCTATTTCTGATCACTGTGGACAATGCCTCCATGTTGTTGCCTCATACCTTATTGTCTCCATTCCTTACGCCACCCTGTTCCACATCTTGCTTCTTAACTATAAAAGTAGCAGGATGTATGTAGATAGTTCTTCACTCAGAATATTGATTGATTCGCACCCCTTTGTCCGCTCTCTATTTCTAAAGTCCTTCGCTCGAGCCGACACCCTCGGCATCCCCTCAAGGCTCCTCTCGCTATCCAAATTAGTGGCACGCACGGAACAGCAGGGCACAACGCAAGTGCACGTTGAAGCCTAGCCACCCCGTAACGGTTTGTAGGACTTAACCGATATCTCGGCGTCACCGAATCTTGACAGGTCCCCCTAATGTACCGGAGGACATGAGTCAGTGCGTGCCAGTGAGCCTTCCCTGGGTTTGATGCAAACTTGCTGAGAGTGGATACTGCGTATGACAGATCAGGGTGTGTGGCAATTTGGGCATACATGATGGATCCAAGCAACTCTCGATAGGGTTTGTCCGCCATGAATGCGCAGTCTATTGGAGTCTGAGGTCCCTGCTCCTTGGTCAATGTAACGCCAGGGGGTAAGGCAGTTGCACGGGAGTTACAATCTGGCATGCCGAAGCGCTTGAGGACTCGTTCAAGATATGCATGCTGTGAGATGCTAATTGTTCCGACGTCCCTGTCTCTATCGATACGGATCCCTAGCACCAGATTGGCATCCCCTAGATCCTTTGTCTTGTAAGTCCAGCCCAACTCCTCCTTGGCCCTCACTGACTCTTCCCTTGATGACGAGATTCCTGTGGTATTGTCGGTATATGTGCTGGTGATGGTGATATTGCCATCTGCATGTCGAGAGCATACTGAGGGATCTGCTTTTGAGCGGTAGTATCCTAACTCCCCCATTTCCTTATCCAGCATTCCCCACCAGTTGTTAGCACCATCCATCGTTCCATATAATGTCTTATCGAGCCTCCCAACCTTCCCTTCCTCTTTTGCCCCATCAGGCAATTCAATGTAGATTGTGGCCTGTGGTGTGGAGTTCAGGTACGCTGCCACATAGTCGACTTGCCATGCCTCCATATCAGTTGCAGCAGCTATTGCGAGGTTCATGCGTAGTGATTCATACCGAACGACAGATGCATAAGTTTCAAAGAAATCCACCCCAGGGATTTGGGTGTATCCTTTAGCGACGAGGCGTGCTTTGCATGCTATAAGATTGCCGTCCGCGTCATATTTGTTAGCAAAGGTCCAGCGAGTTTTAACCAATCTGGCTCCATCTGGATGGTCTACCACAGCCCACACCCCATGCTTCCTCATCACTTCGAGTTCGTTATTAATCGGTCCATCCCATATGTCAGGGCGCATCATTGCTTCGTCATAAGAATTGAGGAGTGAGAAGTTGTTTGGATCAGGGAGGGGATGCGAGTTGAGCGACGTGGAGCTGGAGCTGGGAGAGGAGCATCTAAGACTGGGGCAGGTGGAGCAGGGGCAGCTGGAATAGCATGTTTGTGTATGGGTGCTAGTCCTTTGTTGTGGTCGTCTTTATCCTCAGTGACTGGGTTGTCAAGTATGATGTGGTCAGTCTCCCCCTCGCTCGGCAAGCCAGGTGTAGTAAGTGTCTTGTTGCCGGTCCCCTCTTCAAAAATCACATCGCGAGAGCGGAAAATCCTGCGGCTCTCAGGGTCATAAATCCTGTAAGCATCCCTCCCAAAATACCCAATTAATTTTCCCTTGATTGAGCATGGATCTAATTTGCTCAGCCCATCCCCTGCTTCTACTGGTAGTTTGGCATAGGCAATGCAGCCCAGGGGTCGCAGATGAGAAATATCTGGCTTCTTGCCATGCCATAGCTCAAATGGGGTCACATCGGGGTGTCTAGTGGTGGGGATGAAGTCCATCAGGTATACGATAGATGCTGCTACTTCACACCAAAGGGATGGGGGTAGACTGGCCTCATGCAAACATATACGGACGCGTTCAATGATTGTACGGTGACACCATTCGACAACGCCATTTGAGGCAGAAGAGTAGGCTGTTGTGGACTCATGTATG